>CM065671.1:7462487-7517487 GCA_033220385.1 Triplophysa yarkandensis | reverse complement strand
CTTAATAAATGTAACTGATTAAATGAAACTGACTAAATGAACCTGATTAAATGTAACTGACTAAATGAACGTGACTAAATATAACTGACTAAATGTAACTGACTAAATGAACATGACTAAATATAACTGACTAAATGTAACTGACTAAATGAACATGACTAAATATAACTGACTAAATGTAACTGACTAAACGTAACTGACTAAATGAACCTGCCTTAATGTTATTGAATAAATGAAACTTATTAATGTAACTGACTAAATGTAACTGACTAAAGGAAACTGACTAAATATAACTGAATAAATGTAACTGACTAAATGTAACTTACTTTATGTAACTGACTAAATGTAACTGACTAAACGTAACTGACTAAATGTAACTGACTAAATGTAACTAACTTAATGTAACTGACTAAATTAACCTGACTAAACGTAACTGACTAAAAGAAGATGACTAAATGCAGCTGACTAAACGTAACTGACTAAACGTAACTGACTAAATGAACCTGGGTAAATGTAACCGAGTTAATGAATCTACTAAATGTAACTGACTAAACGTAACTGACTAAATGAAAATGACTAAATGTAGCTGACTAAACGTAACTGACTAAACGTAACTGACTAAATGTAACTGACTAAATGAACCTGACTAAATGTAACTTATTAATGTAACTTATTAAACTTAACTGATTAAATTATCCTGACTAAAAGTAACTGACTAAATGTAACTGACTAAATGTAACAAACTAAATGTAACTGACTAAATTAACCTGACTAAACGTAACTGACTAAAAGAAGATGACTAAATGTAGCTGACTAAACGTAACTGACTAAACGTAACTGACATAGTGTAGGTAACTAAATGTAACTGACTAAATGAACCTGGCTAAATCTATGTGAGTTAATGAATCTTACTAAATGTAACTGACTAAACGTAACTGACTAAATGAAAATGACTAAATGTAGCTGACTAAACGTAACTGACTAAACGTAACTGATTAAATGAAAATGACTAAATGAACCTGACTAAATGTAACTTATTAATGTAACTGACTAAATGTAACTTATTAAACTTAACTGATTAAATTATCCTGACTAAAAGTAACTGACTAAATGTAACTGACTAAATGTAACTGACTAAATGTAACTGTCTAAATGTAACTGACTAAATGTAACGATCTAAATGTAAGTATAAAATGGATTTCACCCAAATTCAGATTCGAAGCTACTTGAGACATAATTCCTTTTAACCATCTAATGTAAAGGCATTCATAAACATAACTGTATCATTATGCACAGATATGAATGCAAATATAGAATGACATATCTTATAGAGATGCCATAGAATCATAATTCAGCTGTCAGCACGCACATTTTCATTGGCTTTGGTTTTGACATCTCTGTTGGTGCTGAATGATGTGTTGCAGCCAGTGTTGACAGTTAACACAGCTCTGTTCTGGAACAGCTCAGTTGACAGCAGAACACCTGCGGGCCTAGGACACTCTTTTACCATCAAAACTGTTGTGACTGCTCATAAGCTCATCCGAAAGAGCAGAGAAACTCAGCCAGCAGATTTAACGTTCTGTTATAAGCATAAACAGAGCTCAGTCCCAGTATCCAAGCGTCAGGCAATGAAAGATCAGTCTTGAGAAAACAAAACACCTTACAGGAACTGTGTGTGTGTGTGTGTGTGTGTGTGTGTGTGTGTGTGTGTGTGTGTGCGTGTGTGCGCGTGTGCGTGTGTGCGCGTGTGCGCGTGAGTGTGTGTGTGTGTGTGTGAATGAAATGACAAGCAATATTATATTTAAAGCATTTCAATTCTGTCCCTCTTCATAAAACTCCAGCAGAGTTAAAGTGGATTAAAGGAACACTCAAACTGAAACAAATTGAGTTTGTGGGCTCCCAGAGGGGCGGCAGCTATCCACACACAGTATTCTTTGGCACACACTGTATTTATTTATTTTTTGTTTGTTTGTTTGTTTGTTTGTAAGAAAAATATAACTTGCTATTTTCTGTCATCAACTTAAGTAATCTTGAATACATAATACATGAGTTTAGAAATCATTAAAAATATGTTTTAATTCACAGTGACATAAGTAATTCTCAGATCAAGGGCATACAGAGTACAACACAGAGTACATAAGAACATTGATTGTACCCCCATTTATGACCATGTTCACATTTTGAAACAGCCAGTATGTGTATGAAGTGGGTCTTGTAAGCACTAGAGCCTAAAGATGGCATCTGGGTGTCATTGACATTGATCCAGCATTTATAACACTGACACAGTTATTCTAGACATTGAGAAAATCAGGAATACAGATACACTGATTCTTTCTTGTTAAAGATTGTGACATCATTTCAGGTTTGCACAAAGACACACATAAAAAACTGCAGTCACACTCATGACCTGAATGTTTTAATAGAGGGATTAGTCTCTCTTTGTTTTTTTCTCTTCTCTGCTACAGTATGAAGCTGTTTTGAAACAATACACTGTGTAAAAAAGCGCTATGTAATAAAATTGATTTAAGTGCTGGAATAAAGAGTCTTTTCAGAAGTTTAATGCATTCCACGCATTTGTCTTGGATAATTAATTCAGTTTCCTCTCCCTCTCATATTATATTAATGTAATTCACTGTAACGCCTTGCAGCCTTACACACAGTGATGAGTTTAGTGTGTGTGTGTGTGTGTGTGTGCTTGTGTGTGTGTGTGTGTGTGTGCTTGTGTGTGTGTGTGTGTGTGTGTGTGTGTGTGTGTGTGTGTGTGTGTGTGTGTGTGTGTGTGTGTGTGTGTGTGTGTGTGTGTGTGTGTGTGTGTGCGTATTCATCATATCTCGGTTATGATAAGTGTTTTTTTTTCAGATAAAACATCTGTAAATGAATGAATGGAAATAAAAGCTCTGGAGACTCGTTGACTATTCTGTGTGCTGTTTGTAAAATGCTCTTTTATATCTCTGCTCACCTTCATACCTAGTCTTGTTTTTCTATGCTTTTCTTTCGGGATCTCAGTTTTTACAGCATCATGCTTGCTACATAACACATGATGTAGCTTTAAACTTAAATAATAATAGCAACAAATTGTTCATTACAGTAATTGCATCTCTTCCATCCAGTTGTTCAAATCATTACATTTTTATGAAAACCATCTTAAAGTGATATAAATACATTTGTGCTTACTCAGAGGATCTTTAAGACATGAGCTTTACTTGTCCTATGCTACAGTTATATTTTACTAACGCTGCATCTTAGTGTTTTCATGTAGATTATAATGCAGTTATTTAGTAGACTAGTTTGCTGATAGATCTATTTTCAAAATCGATTGTTTCAGTCTTCAACTATACATCAATGCAATGAAATCTAGAAAGAATGCATTATTAGTTTTGTTATTTACCTTGTTGCTAAACATCTTTCCTCATGTCTGAAAAAGGCTTGTATTTAATTCCTGACTTTTTAATCCCCGCCTCCCAATGTACTCTGATTGGTCAAACGGTCTAGTCTACTGTTATTGGTAAAGTCAGCTGTCAGCAACTGCATCTCCACCAGTGATGAGATGACATTAGGTGAATCCATATACTTTTGTAACGGCTCTCTGACGACACGTCACATTAGTAACTGGATGACCACAATCCTGGCGTTGATGTTTAAATCATTAACACTTACACAAACACAAAAAGGAAATGTAAAATAAGTCATCAGAATCCATGGGCACTTTAATGGAATTAGACTCAAAACATCAGTTTCAACCGTCTAAAGCTTTAATGTGTTGTGACCGAAGAGAATGAACTGTGATGGCGAGACAGACAGAGAGAGATTAGTAGGCACAGCTACATGAAGATGTTGTGTTGATACTTTACAGCAGGTCTGATGTGTTGACAATGGGAGCAAACACAACCTTATCTTGTTGGGATTGGGTCTTAATCATTCTCCTTCGTATACACGCACACACAGAGTAAGGCTATTGCAACATCTTTGTGTCTTTTGTTTGTCACTCTCTAAAAACATTGCAGAGGTCACTTTTACATGACTTATCTCACATTTATACATTTACACTGATTTACTAAATCAATTTCCCTTTCAGTCGGTCTCTCAACGTTGTGAGACTGACTGGGGTTGTACTTGAGAACCTGTTTATGTCTGAACCTATTAAAAAGGCCAATTAATTTGGCGAATGAATCAATTCATGTCCCCGCCCCGGATGACGGGTATAAAAGGGGATGGAAGAGATCATTCCTTACCTTTTGTTCTTCAGAACCTAGATGATTGTGTCTGGTACCGACAAACTTGCTGGTGTGACGACGTGGTGCAGCGGATGGTCCTGGACTCCCCTGTGCGTTTCAGCAATATTTCCAGAGGTTTTTACATTCCAACTGTGGGTACAGCGTGTGGTCCTGTAATGGGACGCCGTTGTGCTCTTGGGTGCAACCGGCACATCAATGAGGGAGATCAGCACGAGATCTGCCTCGCGTGTTTGGGTCTCCAGCACGCCGAGGACGCTCTCGCACGGTCGTCATGTCCTCATTGCGAGGCTATGACGATTAAGGAGTTGCGGTCGCGGGTGGCCTTTTTCTTTACGAAATCAGTCACCACCGCGTCTGCTTCCGGCAGTTTGTTTACTGGCGCTACGGCGCGAGTAGCAGCTGTCGCGAGCGGCACAGGCGATATGGACACGGATGTGTCTCCGTCAGCCTCTGGCTGGCGGGACCGTCAGAGTCTCTCACGATCTCCGTCTCTCTCACTGCGGGACGGTTCGCCGTCTCGTGATGATGTGATTTCGGTCGCAGCATCTGAGAGCGAGCTGCTTGCTTCAGATCCGGAGGACGCTCTGAGCCTTCCGCCTCCGGCGGCCAAGGCTTGGGACGATCCGGATCCGGAAATGGCAGCAATGCTTTCCCGGGCAGCCGCGAGTATCGGGTTGCAGTGCACGGCCCCGCCTGCACTCCCTGTCTCGCGTCTGGATGCATGGTATCTCGGTGGCGCCCGGAGCGATAAGCCCCGCCCCGCCCCAGTACCGTTCTTCCCGGAAGTGCATGAGGAGCTCGCCAAGACGTGGAAGGCGCCCCTATCGGCCCGCCTCCGTCATGGCAGCTCCCACGCTCTCACTTCTCTCGACAGAGGTGCAGCACGGGGCTATGTCGACCTTCCTCCAGCGGAGCACGCAATTGCGTCACATCTGTGTCCGCAAACTGCCGCTTCCTGGAGGGATCGACCTAAGCTCCCCTCCAAAGCGTGTAGGTTTTCCTCGTCCCTAGTGGCGAGAGCCTACACAGCCGCGGGGCAAGCTGCATCTTCGCTCCACGCCATGGCTATGCTGCAAGTGCATCAGGCCAAGGCATTAAAGGAGCTTGACGAGGGGAGACTCGACCCGCTCACAGTACGTGAGTTGAGGACCGCGACGGACTTGGCGCTGAGAGCGACCAAGGTCACGGCGCGGTCTATTGGTCGAGTGATGTCCACCTGTGTGGTCCAAGAGCACCACCTCTGGTTGAACCTTGCGCAGATGAGTGAGGCCGAGAGAGCACGCTTTCTCGACACACCCATCGCGCAAGAGGGGCTGTTTGGAGACACTGTGCAGGACTTTACCCACCAGTTCTCCGCAGTGCAGCAGCAGAAGGAGGCAATGCAACATTTCTTGCCTCGTAGGGGTCCGGCTGGCCGAGGTCAGCCCCGGCCCCAAACTCCTCCTGCTCCCAAACAGCCACGCCCTTCCTTGGCCCGCCCTCGGTTAGAGCGCCCCCTATACAGCCGGCGCCCCGTAGGAAGCCGGCCCCGAGGAAGCAGGCGGTAGGGACCCGTCAGCAGCCTCCTCGCAAACGTGCCAGGAAGCGCTCCTGAGGGACCCAGCCTGGAGGACATGATAACATCTGGGACGGCTCCTGCCCCGTTCCACTACCACAACGGCCCTTTTCAGGGCCACCCTATGTGGTTAAAGAAAGATCAAATCCTCCCCCAGGCAAAAGTCGCCGTGTTCACCCTCTTCTGGACGGTGCACGGCTGGCACACACGCCATCCCGCAGCCCTCAGCGCCCTCCGCAGGACGGTGCGTTGGCCAGCGGTATTAGGCAGGCAGCTCGGGTCCCCGTGTCCCCCCAGGACAATCCTGGCCGGACCCCGGACCCGGCAGCCACAGAACCACCCTCCCCAGGTACAGTGAAGCAGATCAGTCCTCTCATCCCCCTGGCGTGCAGGTGGCCGGCGTGGTTACGCCGATGTTCCCGGTCACGGTGGCTCGAGAGGACGATCCGTCTCGGTTATGCGATCCAGTTCGCCAGACGCCCGCCCAAGTTCCGGTCCGTCCTTTTCACCTCGGTGCGAGGTCGGGACGCGTCCGTTCTTCGGGATGAGGTTACCACCCTTCTGGCGAAGGATGCGATCGAGCCTGTTCCACCAACCAAGATGTTCAAGGGCTTCTACAGCCCGTACTTCATTGTACCCAAGAAAGGCGGAGGGTCGCGCCCCATTCTGGATCTGCGCACCCTGAACAAATATCTGCATAGATTGCCGTTCAGGATGTTGACGCAGAGGCGCATCCTGACCTCTTTCCGGAGTCAGGATTGGTTCGTGGCAATAGACCTGAAGGACGCATACTTCCACGTCTCCATCCTGCCTCGACACCGGCCGTTCCTACGGTTCGCGTTCGAGGGGCGAGCGTATCAGTACAAAGTCCTGCCCTTCGGGCTGTCCCTGTCCCCCCGGGTCTTCACTAAGATCGCGGAGGCCGCCATAGTGCCCCTAAGGGAGCGCGGAGTGCGGATACTAAACTATCTCGACGACTGGCTCATCCTGGGTCACTCGCCAGAGGTAGTCTGTATGCAAAGGGACCTAGTGCTTAGGCACCTAGCCCGCTTGGGTCTTCGGGTCAACCGGGAAAAGAGCCAGCTCTCCCCTACGCAGAGCATCTCTTATCTCGGCATGGAACTAGACTCTGTCACTATGTGTGCGCGACTCACAGGAGAGCGTGCACGGTCATTGCTGGCGTGTTTGGCTCAGACCTCACGCACAGTGGTCCCGCTGAAGACTCTTAAGAGGCTCCTGGGGCATATGGCATCCTCGGCTGGGGTAATTCCCCGAATGCATATGAGACCACTTCAGCTTTGGCTACAGAGTCGGGTTCCGAGGAGCGCATGGCACACTGGCAACAGACGGATTCACATCACGTCGAGATGCCGGAGTCTTCTCGCCCCATGGTCCTCAGTGACCTTTCTGCGGGCAGGAGTCCCGCTAGGGCAGGTGTCGAGGCACGTCGTGGTGACGACGGACGCCTCCCTGCTCGGCTGGGGCGCAGTGTGCCATGGGCACGTAGCTTCGGGTCGATGGACAGGTCCCCGACTACGTTGGCATATCAATGCCTTGGAGCTTTTGGCAGTACACATGGCCCTCATGAGGTTCTTACCTCTACTGAGGGACAAACACGTGCTTGTCCGCTCGGACAGCACCACCGCTGTAGCGTACATAAATCATCAAGGTGGCATACGCTCGCGGACACTGTCATTGCTCGCCCGACGCCTCCTCAAATGGAGTCAGCGGGTCATCAAGACCCTGCGTGCTGTGCACCTCCCTGGGGCTCTGAACGAGACAGCCGATGCGCTCTCTCGTCAGCAGATCCGGCCAGGAAGCTGGCGACTCCATCCTCGTGCAGTCCGGTCGATATGGGATCGCTTCGGCCAGGCACAGGTAGACCTGTTCGCCTCCCGAGACGACACCCATTGCCCGCTTTGGTTCTCCCTGACCGAGGGTCCCCTTGGCACGGATGCCTTAGCGCACGACTGGCCACGAGACAAGCGGAAGTACGCCTTCCCCCCAGTGAGCCTCATTGCACAGGTCTTGTGCAAGGTAAGGGAAGAGGAGCACCAAGTGATCCTGGTTGCCCCATACTGGCCCAACCACACTTGGTTCTCAGAGCTGAGGGCTCTGACGATCACTCCCCCCTGGCCGATTCCCCTGATGAAGGACCTTCTATCACAGGGGAAGGGCACGTCATGGCACCCCAGACCAGACCTATGGAACCTCCACGTCTGGCTCCTGGACGGGACGAGGAGCTCCTGAACGGACTGCCACCAGCGGTCGCAGGTTTAATCGCTTAGGCTAGGGCCCAGCCACTCGGTGTCTTTACACCTTGCAGTGGCGCCGCTTCTCGTCTTGGTGTGCCTCACGGTGTGAGGACCCCCGGAGATGCGAGATCAGAGCATGTTATCCTTCCTACAAGAGGGGCTTGAGCATCAGCTCGCCCCCTCCTCCTTGGAAGTGCATGTAGCCGCAATAGCCGCTCATCACGATCAGGTGGATGGGATGGACGACATGACCTGGTCATTAGGTTCCTGAGGGGCGCATTGCGGGGGAACCCGCCCAGGCCGCGCTCCGTACCCTCTTGGGACCAGACTGTGGTCCTACGGGACCTCAGCGGTCCCCCCTTCGAGCCCTCGGATCGAGCTAGTCTTTCTCATTTAACGATGAAGACAGCTCTCCTTGTAGTGCTCGCCTTGATCAAGAGGGTCGGGGACCTACACGCATTCTCAGTGTCCAGTGACTGCCTTCAGTTTGGGCCGGCTGATTCTCACGTTCTCCTGAGACCCCAGCCCGGCTACGTGCCCAAGGTTCCCACCACTCCCTTTTTGGGACCAGGTGGTGAGCCTGCAGGCGCTCTCCTCAGGAAGATGAGGAAGACCCAGCCTCATCCGTGCTGTGTCCCGTGCGCGCACTGTGCCTCTACGTGGAATGCACGCAGGGCTTCAGAAGCTCTGAGCAGCTCTTTGTCTGTTTCGGAGCGGCAAAGGGGAGAGCCGTCTCTAAACAGAGGTTAGCGCACTGGATTGTAAACGCCATAACAGAGCGTATCAATCCCAGCTCGTCCCTGTCCACTGGTAGTGAGTGCACATTCCACTCTGGGTGTAGCCTCCACGTGGGCACTGGCGCAGGGTGCTACTCTGGCAGACATATACAGAGCAGCGGGCTGGGCTACGCCCACCACTTTCGGGAAGTTATATAACCTCCCAGTGGAGCTAGGTCTCAGCTCGGGTCCTAGGTGGCAACACTTAGGATCAGTGTGGCGTACGCCTGCGAAAGCGCCATCTCCCCTACAAAGGTGAGTAAGTGCGCTCTCTTTTTAGTCCCTCTACTCCCCCTCTTCAGTGTGAGTATGGGCACCCTATCCTTCACTAAGCTCTCTCTATAGTACCCCCATAGGGCTGACCCCTGACTTGAGCTGGAGCTCCGTACAATGTGGTTCCCCCAGAAGGGCGACCCCGTTACGATGTAATATATCACTGAGGACTTCCCTATACGGCGAGTCCAGTGATCTCCCCCAGGTGGGCCTCCACCTAAGAGCTGTGCGCCCCGCAAGTGGATCCGCACGCTATCCTCCCATGATGTTCTCCCCAAGGTTGGCGAACCATGCGGTATTCTTCACATGTTACCCCCCCACATGGGTGGGATGTGATCTCCGCAACGTAGGCCCTCGATTAGAGGGGTAACGTTTTCCCCAGTGTCACGAGACAGACGGTTTCCCCACCAGCATGGTGGGATGAAAGGCTGCCGCCTGTAACTCGTCGGTGTGAGTCTCTCAACTTCCAGTAGGAAGCTCTGTGGATACCATACCGGTTCCCACTGGAAGGTCATGACTCGCGTAGAGCTTCTGCGGCTCCGCTGACGTCAGGACACAGCCGTAGTGTGTCGCGTGATTATACAGGGACCCCAGTCAGTCTCACAACGTTGAGAGACCGACTGAAAGGGAACGTCTCCGGTTACGAATGGTAACCTTGGTTCCCTGAAGGAGGGAACGAGACGTTGTGTCCTTCATGCCACAACACTCGGCTGCCGCTGCAGCGTCCTAGGGAGGTCACCTAGGTTCCTCAGCACAAAGGTAAGGAATGATCTCTTCCATCCCCTTTTATACCCGTCATCCGGGGCGGGGACATGAATTGATTCATTCGCCAAATTAATTGGCCTTTTTAATAGGTTCAGACATAAACAGGTTCTCAAGTACAACCCCAGTCAGTCTCACAACGTTGAGAGACCGACTGAAAGGGAACCAAGGTTACCATTCGTAACCAGAGACGTTTTCTCCCGTGAATGTACAGTTTCCATCTCTGTTCGAGACACAAATAATGAAGGGTTCATCAACTTTGTTTTTTTAACTGCACAAGTTGAACTACTTCCACGTTCACCAGGCGCTATTATAAGATATTTTTTTAACATTCGATTTTCATCCCCACAAAGCAAAGTGTGCATTCAATTCTCCAAAGCTTTTAATTGGCTGTAGATCCATTAGACAGCAGCAAGTGTTCTTTATAGCTCACCGATGGCCTGGAGAGACAGAGACAGGGAGAAAGAGATAGAAAACGCCTGCATGAGCTCCATCTGTCTTTTGCAGTTGAGAGCGGTTATTGATTTTCTAAGCCAATAGATTGCTCACATGGATAATTGGTAAATTAGTCTGGTAATTGGTCACAATAATTAGGCGTTTTAGGATATCATGTGTAATGAGTAATGTTTCTGTTCACATTCCACCGCTGTACCCTCCCCCAGTAGATGAGTGCTGGATCAATGAGACATCAGTCCTTCTCTGTCAGCCGCCTTCCCGTAACATCTGTATAGAGGCTGACTCAGGGTATAAACATATACATAAACCTCAGTGTGTTTTTAAAGGGTATAGTTATGGTAAGTACCACTCTGTTTGTTTGAGCCTCCCAACACGTCCCAAGCACTGGATTAGTTTGGGAAAGCACTGTTTGGCTGAACACTGGAATAAAGGACAGTAGGCACAATTTCCTCGACTACCAGAAAACCGACACACTTTACCTTAAACACAAGATCAGCTCCGCGGGGTTTTCACCCAAATATGCAGATACTCGCAAACAGACCAACGTGAAGACAGCCTGCAGTGGAAATCCCCCCTTCCACAGCCTGTCGTGCCCGTATTCCACCACCCTTACGGAAAAAAAGCAGGAGAATGAGGAAAAGAGATGAGTCATAACTCATTTAGAGTGAATGAGGGGAGACAGGAAAGTCATCATGTGTATGATGTGTGCAGACTTTGCTGAGGTTGGGCGGTGGGGACTTTTCTGTCCCATGGTGCAATGTTTAAGACGAAAAGCTTAAAGAAAAACAAACCAACAGAGAAAAATACCAAAGTATTTGTACCAAGTGACCTCATCTCCATATTATATCTCCTGCTAATGAACTCGATTTATAAAAAATAAGACATCAGAAACATACAGTTCAGTAATGTTTGTACCTTTCCAGACCTTTCCTTTTCAGGTTATCTGATCACATATTCATATCATATATGTTATGAATATTTTCATTATAGGAATTCAATATAGATTTAAAAATTTTTTTAATTTAAAACAGTAATTCTATTTATCGTTTGTTGACATTTATTTTGATCAAGTTCTCTAGTAAAAATGCATGTGTTTGTGTATATTAAGTATTTCTGACGGATTGATGTAATCACTAGGGGAGTTTTGTGAAAACTTTGTGAAATGTTCCCGTGTTTCATTATCCCAAACATCTCAAGTCAGAGAGACCTCTCTATTCAGACTCCTGGTGTAGATGTGACTAGCTCTCGACTTAAATCTGTACTTCATTCGTGTGTATTGCTGTTGATGCTTATGCTCCATTGACAGCTGATAAAGAAACACTTTTTTCTGACATGAATCATCATGTAAAGTAAATATTGATATTCGCAATTTTTTCTTCCTTTCATTCTTGTGGGAAGTTACCCTTTGTATTTTCTTTTCATAGACACTACCAAAAGACATAAACTAGAATACAGCTCATACACGCAAAACCTTTAGTGCACTACAGACTGAAAATAAGCAAAAAAAAAGTAGCTATACCATACAGACGAACATCTGCCAACAGACTATTACATCAAAGCAATACAATTTCCATATCATCCCACAGTTTTCACGTCTTCCTCTTGATTGTGGCCAACTACAAGAAACTACTTGTTCAATCAAGTTGGCTTTACAAGAAAATTGAATTAAAATGATATAGGCCAAGTTTAATTTGAATGTGTGTGTGCATGTGTGTGTGTGTGTGTGTGTGTGTGTGTGTGTGTGTGTGTGTGTGTGTGTGTGTGTGTGTGTGTGTGTGTGTGTGTGTGTGTGTGTGTGTGTGTGTGTGTGTGTGTGTGTGTGTGTGTGAGTGCGTGCGTGCGTGCGTGCGTGTGTGCATGCATTTTTGTGTGTGTTTGTGTTTTATGTGAATGATTATTGAGGTTGCTACAGATATGGATATTGGCTCCGCTTCACACCTCTAAACCACGGATAGAGGAAGCAGGTGAATGGCTCACTCGTTTTAAATCCAGCTAATCTACATCCAAATTATTTCTCATATTTGAAAGTTAGATGTGGAAACAAGACAAATATGCATGAGCATATCCCTTCTGTATCTGTATGCAGCTGTGATATTAGTTTGATGTTATTTTGTCAGAATAAATACACTGAGGGCCAAAAGTCTCAGACCACTAGTGAAAATGCGTTTGTTGCACATTTTTCATTATTATAAATAATCAGCATAACAATCTGAGTTAAAAGTTCAAATGAAATACGCACATGAATTGTATATTGAGTCAACACTTTTGCTTTAATGACGTTAAGCAGTCCTTAAGTTTGCTCAAAAACTGACGTCATCCAGATTGATTTGACAAAGCAAACTTTTGGAGATTTAGTTAAGTGAAAGTGACCTATTTGTCATTCTGCATTTAACCCATTCAGTGAGTAGTTAACACGCATTGCAATTCGTGAACACACACACCCTTAGGTGCCTTGCTCAAGGGCATATGAGTCGTTACCCCTTGGCCATGGGAATCAAATCAGCGACATTGTTCTCACAAGATCAACTCACTTGCCACTAGGTGATTGCCCTCGTAACGGATGATGGACGATGCATGTGTCAAATGGCTTATAAATGCCGCATTTGTTGCAACTGTACTATTTTATTAAAGTCATCTTCATGTATTTTAGTCCAAGTTAATTTTGTTCTCTTTATTCACAAGGCATCTTACCCACAATGCACCTCTAAGCTAACTCTCCCAACTGTTCTTCTTGTCTCTAATGGTTCTTCAGTGAGCACTTCAGAGTTGTAAATCAGCAGAACATTAGTAAAGTCTTACTAAAGAAGTCCTGTAGTGATCCACCTAAAGTGTTTTAATGGATCTCTCCAGAGAACCCCACAACAATTATACTCAATGACTGTCACATCCCGTTCACAGAACAAGACGAGCAAACAGTTCATCTAATGCTGTACACGAGTCTAGACCTTGCAGACGTGTCTGGAGAGCAGCCACTGGCATTCAGGACAGCTGGCTAAACAATAACAAATGCCTAATAACAGTTCTCAAAAAGTGAATGATGACACAATACCAAGGAACGCTGCCAGCGTCTCTTTCCCTCGCCCTGTACCAGCCTTGGGCTCCCCTCTAAATCTTCGCCTCTGCCCACTGCTCTTTTGATAATCACATTAGCTATAATCTTTCGTATTGAAATCTCAAAGTGCTGTGTGTATTAATCGCACAGGAATTCTGCTGTAATCTATGCCATCTGCTAAGGGGTAGGCAGCTGGCCTTGGGCTCGTGGTGTGTTTGTGAGGTACTTGCTTGTCCCATGTCTTTTCTAAATGGCCCTAGCTAGAGAAAGACAGAAGGAGGTAATGATCTCATGTGTTGTCCCGGGAAGAACCCTGAATCTGGTACGCACATGCAGTGTCACATCATTGCAAGCTCTAAGAATCAATGCAGGCGATTGTGAGAGCAATAAAAAGAACGTTAGCATCTTTACATGTAGACCAACCAGTCACACTTGCTTCCTGTGTGATTGAATACAAAAGGTTATAAAAGGTACAATTCATACAATAAAGACCCAGATAGCACAAGTACATCTTTAAAATGTCTGCTAAACATCTGGAGATTTTTGAAACATCTGCTGTGTGAACCATTTTCTAAACATCTTAGAAGGAGCTGTTGTACTCCATTCCTAATCAAAAACATCTTACCGACATCTTCTAAATGGGGTACACAGGTGGCACCAGCCCTTAATTTGGTAGCACCAGAGTCATGGTTTAGGTTAAAAAACGATAGAAATGAAAATAAATCTTTGTTCATGATTTTTGTTAGTGATTGTTTATACACTTCACTTAATTTATAGCACATCTTTTACAGCTTAATTATTAAAGGCTACTTTATAATTTGTGAATGACTAATTTGAGAGAATGCAAATCTTTTAATATTATTGTTTTTTTGAGTCAAACTGATAAAACACAGATTTTTATTATGCTGCACCTTTAAGACCGAGTAAATGGATATATGGATGTAATAAAGCGATAACACACACGCCTTTACCTTAACAAAACCAATTAAGCTTACAAGGATTCTTCCAATAATTTTAAGTAATGTAGAGTTTTCACGTCTGTTTATGAGACAGACGTGAATGGGCGAATATTGAAGTGAACATGCACTTTTGTTAATTTTCTGTGTAAAAGGAACAATATCTACATCTAACATCAATTCAGAGCAGACTACACACACAATCTTTAATAAAAAATTCATCCATGTTATCTTTTTGTCAAGAATATTAATTTATTAATTAATTAATAATAAATTAATAATAAATTAATAATAAATTAATAATAAATTAATTAATAATTAATTTAGATTATTATAACTGGTTAAAACTTAAATCTGTTGAAAACACCTCTTCCCAGCAGCTAAGACTGGTGCTGAACATGATCAGATTGAGTGGCAGTCGTGGCCTGGTGGTTTGAGTGTTGGACTCTTGATCTGAAGGTTGCTGGTTCGATACTCGTTACTAGCTGGAATACCATGACTGAGATGAGTCCCTTGAGCAAGCCACCAATCCACAATGTGTGTGTGTGTGTGTGTGTGTGTGTGTGTGTGTGTGTGTGTGTGTGTGTGTGTGTGTGTGTGTGTGTGTGTGTGTGTGTGTGTGTGTGTGTGTGTGTGTGTGTGTGTGTGTGTGTGTGTGTGTGTGTGTGTGTGTGTGTGTGTGTGTGTGTGTGTGTGTGTGTGTGTGTGTGTGTGTGTGTGTGTGTGTGTGTGTGTGTGTGTGTTCACTTAATGTTTGTGTACACTGGGATGAGTTTAAAGCAGAGCACAAATTCCAAGTATGGGACACTACAGTGTGTGCCATGACCTTCACATTTATTGTCCTGAACTTCCGGATGGGGTAATAGGGTATAAGGTTATATATAGGTCATTTTGTGACCCCTGTATACTTATCTTATCATGATAAGTTTTATTTTTATTTTATTTTATATAAAAAATCTTTAAAAAGATTGGAGGTCTATGGCAGGTCTTCGGGAGTGTGTGTGTGTGTGTGTGTGTGCGTGCGTGTGTGCGTGCGTGCGTGTGCGGGTGCGTGTGTGTGTGTGTGTGTGTGTGTGTGTGTGGAGATATCTAAAAGCAGGAGAGAAAGAAAAAAAAGATTCAAAACAGAATAATATTGAACTCAGCACTATTCAAAAAAGGAAATACTGTTACATTTTGATATTTGACGTCTTCAGAAATAGCTCCAGGCCGGCCACACAGAATTACAGAGAGGTAGCATTAAAGAAAAGCCCCAACCTTCCATCTATCCGTCTTCCCTGGCCTGTCTCCTCCTTTCATTTTCTTCTCATCATCTCAGTCCTTCATCCTGTTATCTTCAGGGTGAGAGGGAATAAAGGCACGTCTTGGGCAGCCAAAACAGAATCTTGGGAGATCTGCTTTTATGGGGTGGCAGAACATGACGCAAATTCTCTTATGGTTACGTTCTACCTACTTCTCATTTACACATTTATTCATAGATTGGGTTCTGCTTTTCTAAACTGTTTTTGGATCCGTTTTACTTTTGTCTTGAAGCTGTCACCTAAGTGCCAAGAGCTGATCAGGGAAAGTTCGATTTTGTGTGGTTGGTTTCTGATGGTCTTTTGAATACAGATGCATTTTAACTGAGCTCATAAAGGTTCATGCTCTAACTTTTTATAAAAAAATATTAAACATACAGTATATGTTTAAAGTAACCAAAATGTTTCAAACAAACAGGACCAGGGTCAACATTGGTAAAACTCTACACTCATTTACAGATATCTAACTTAGTAGTTTACTTTCATATAGAAACTAGGGAAGGAAAGAGATAACAAAAACAAATGAATTGTAATGCATTTTTAATAATGCAACAAGCCCAATGTATTTGTTTTTCAATTGTCTGTATGTGTTTGTTTGTTTGGGTGAGAGTTGTTGAAAGTTGTTGAAGAGATATTAAAACATTCTACTGGCTTATACACTACCAGTCAAAGGATATTATTTACAATTTTAAAAATCTTTTTATGAAGTGACGTGACGTGAAGTGACTTTACGGGTGCCAAGAACGGTGTCCCATACTTGGAATTTGTGCTCTGCATTTGACCCAACCCAGTGAAAACTCACAGTAAGTGAACACACACACTGTGAACACACACTGCTGTGGGCAGCCATGCTGCGGTACCTGGAGAGCGGGGGGGACTCACCTCAGTCTGCCCCCCTTTTAAATGTTGACCTCAACATTTACATAAAAGATATTTTAGTTTTACAGTTTTTAATATATAAATAGAAATATTTCTCTTTTGCTGTTATAGAATCCGAGAATAAATGATAAAATTAGTTCCTTTTGAGGAAGTATTTACGTAAACAACAGAATGACAGTCCCTTTATTTCCTCAACACTTCCCATCATCTGATTCCAAATGCAGATATATTCTAAAACAAGAAAAAGAAGGTTGTGCTTTATTTACTGCACATATCCAAATCTATGATTTAAAGCAGAATGTTCAGCAAAGTTTTAAAGAAAAAATAAATAAACCAGCATATCCAACTGAAATTGCACTACAACTGGAAATATCTACTGGTGAACAGAGCTTTTAGAATAGAATACTATCAAATGTGTTGTTTTAGTGATTGTTATAGTGAATACAGAGATACTTAAATTCCCAGTGGCAAAGCATTGACTGGTCTCCAAAACATTTACTAATCTACATCTTTAAGAAAATACATTTAGAGTTTGAATGAAGATCACTACTGCAAATCAGCTTTTTTTTAATCACAAAAATCCCCAAAAATCAAGACATACTGAAGGGACTGAACAAGAAACATACAACACTGCATGTACATGCAGTGTTCATGTAGCTCCTTTTTGGTGTGCTTTGGGTTTTAATTCTGAAAAATAAAAATACAAGATAAAAACAAGGTAATGCAGTAGATCCCAGGATCCCATAAATCTGACAGTGAAGTTTAATCATCTATTTACTTCCTTTCTGTGCGGGCTCTTAGTTCCCCTCCTTCCACAACCCCACTACCTTACCATATCTGCTACTGTGGTTCTGCCTGCTTTTCTCATAGTAGACAACTTTCAGACGCATCAGATCTAGTAATCCATAACAAATCCAACAATACACTATATTATTGAAATGCTGAAAAACATTCCAGAGATGTCAGTGCTCAACTTTAAATGTCATAATCACCCTACGAGGATGCTGCGTGAAATCAAATCCCAATGCTACCTTCAGAATTCTATTTAAGATTTAGGGTCAAGTTTTAATTGGTCTCAGTAATATATATATACAATATACCGTCTAGTGTATGTGTATTTGAATTTTTCCAAGACAAATGCTCTGGTTTCATAAACTAGATTTAAATCAGCATAATGAAAGCCAAGTGTCCCTCCTTCAACCACCTTAAGAGAGACGATTATCATCAGGCCTGCCATCATTAACCCCATTAGTGTATCAGCTTCCATCTTCACATGTCTATCAGATCAATCCACAACCACTATTGGACTGTATGACAAAACAGGTCTCACTTGTACTGCATGAAAACATGAAAACTACACTTACAATACTCTCTCTGCTTCTCTTTGTCTTTCTCTCTCTCTCTGCTAACATCTGGAATGAAGGTGGGTGGGCACTGAGCCAGTAGAGTTCAGCTACAGCCATAAAACTAACAAAAATAAATGGGACTCCAGGCTCAGATTCAGTCCAAACTCCACGCCTTAGTTAACCATTTCCCCAACCACACTAACCCACAGAGCGCATGTGTGTGGGATTTATTACAGAACAAAGTGGTAATCACACTCAACATAATGTAGTGTATGTACGCGTTAAAATCTTTTAAAATAATAAGTGTGTTACTATGATATAATAGTGAACATTTTGTGAAGACATGAACACTCTTCTGAAACTTTTTTCGGGTCGTTTGCATGCACACCCAGAATCATGTTTTTCTCCTTTGTTGAAGACTAATTAAATTGATGGCATTGATTGAGCAACAGTATACAAGAATAGTTTCATTGCAAGAAGATGAAGCCAAATCAAGCCGCACTACTTCAAGACACTATCTTTCACCTCTCAGAAATGTTCTTCCATGCTATTAGGTACATATTGAAGTCAAATCCTGCTTCATTTATTAATGTCTTTATCAATAATACTTTTTGTGCAACATTTTGCAAAATTTTTGAATTTAAGAAAGAAGTGTATAATTATCTCATCTAAAGTATGTGATGCACACACAGTGTTTTTCAAAGGAAAA
This sequence comes from Triplophysa yarkandensis, assembly GCA_033220385.1. Taxonomy (NCBI): domain Eukaryota; kingdom Metazoa; phylum Chordata; class Actinopteri; order Cypriniformes; family Nemacheilidae; genus Triplophysa; species Triplophysa yarkandensis. Next base: position 7,498,935 of record CM065671.1, on the reverse strand, counting down.
TGCCTTGAGTAAAACTGATCCAGTTAAATCTGTGTTAACTATTAAACTAATTAAGTAAAATAATTAAAACGATTGTTTATCAAACGAAACAATAAAGTGGTCAATTGTGGCCTGGTGGTTAGAAGTTGGACTTGTAAGCAGGACTTTGAATCCCACTACCAACAGACCAAAGTGCCCTTGAGCATGGCATCTTACCCCTGATTAGGTGAATAGATGTAAAATGTAAAGTTACAGATCTCAATAGAAAATTCATATAATTCATCCGTATTCATTTTTCCTATTTAATTGTAATTTAACGCGTTTTTCTCAAATACATTTATTTTGACACAGACATGAGCCACTTTTTTGAGATAAGTGTTGGAGAATAGTGTTTTGGTGTGTTAAGAAGAGTTTAATCAAATGTACTGAAATTCACTTTATTTTCTTCAAGTAAATGACAAAACAGCTAAGAGAGAAATATAGCAAGTAACAGACTGTTGTTTTAAGAACAGCCCATCTCTAAACACTGGCAAGACCAGGAGCTCATTGTGGGCTCTAGCAGATCCAAGAAATGAAAGTATGCCTTTGTTGAACTACTGTGCATGCAGTTATTATTTATTCTAAGTAGCTTATGTGCAGTGTGTGCTCATTCAATTTGATCATTTTGTCATTTTATCATTTTGGAAATTTTATTTAACCAATCACATATGAGGAATGAGTCTACAGTTCATGTGTAACATACAGCTAGGCTTAAGGGCTTGTACTTTAATGTTGGCCACATTGATGTACTAACAATTCCCACTAATTTTAAAGATAATTTATAAGTAAAACGTTGTTCTAGTGTCAACAAAGTATGTTTCCCCAGAAACATCTGTCAAATGGCAAAATCATCATAGCATATCTATACAATGACAATAAAGATTGATTATTTGATTGATTAATCCATTCATGTTTGTAAATTACTGGAAAGAGAGTAAAAACATTGTGCATTTCAACATTATAAATAATACATCTAAAAAATCTGTACCTTTGCTGTTTGAAAATATCTATGCTGTTTTACATCCATTAAGTAAACATCTTACAGACATTTTCAAAAGGTCTACATCTGTCAGCTGACGTCGCAGATATCTTGCAAGTGAAAATGTATCTGTATGATTTATTTCAGGTTTGTTAGACGGAAGGTCTGAACATGTACTGCAGCTGTTTCATTTTTCCCTCATAAAAGTTTTGTTCGCACATACATGTGTATACCTATATACAGTATAATGTAGTTATGAAATAAATCAATGGTTAATGTTGCTTGCTAAAATTAGTAAACTGTTCAATGAAAATGCAATAAATCTGGAAAAATCTGCTTTAATGTTGCAAATGATGCTGCAATGTGTAAAATTTCATGTGAATATCCTGACATTGGAGAAAAGCTTTTCCTTTTGCAACCAGAGTTGCTAATTCAGGAGACAATTACTGGCATGTTGAGCTAATTCAGTGTTGTATGTAAGACAAGAGACATGTTTTATTTTTTAATAGTGTTTTATTGTATAAAAATGCTATCTATAAATAAATAAACATTTCAACAAATTGATTTATTATTGAGAAGATATTGTGAAATACTGTACATACATTACTTTTTTGCATGTTCTGCAATCAGAAAGAACAAAGAAGAATAAAATATAATGCTTTAAACAACATGAATACACGTAGACATTCCTGACCATCTTCAACTGTTAAAGACTTAACAAAGAATTTAACTTAAAAATTGACAGCTCTGACAGGTCTGTCAGAAGCATTTATTGTAGTTTAGAATTTTTGAAATACTGGGACAGTACATCTGGAACTACTTCATATGGTTGCATTTAAATAATTCAACACCATCAGATTTAAGCACTCAAAAGTGCTAGGGTATAAGCTGTAAAATATGACATTATGATAAATAGAATATACATCAATAAGTATTTATAATTAATGCTTTCATCAAATCATTTTGACGTTTTCAAGCTTTATATTATAAGTTGAAACAACTTATAGTTTGGTTATAGCACAGTTTGGTTATAACTCGTAAAACAGCGACACGTTTTTACAGTACAAGTTTAGGACATGAACTGATATGCAGAACTATGATACTAACTTCTGAACATGACTTGAATGCATTTGTAGTTTTCGGTCAAGGTATGCTTGTTGATTCCCATGGGAATGACAAGAAAAGGTAGGTTGAGAACAACAGAGCCCGATGATAGTGGTCAACAGGTCAGCAGTTTCTGTGTTTAATGATAAGGGTTGGATCAGATAATAATAAAGAGTGTCAAATAACTGTGTTCCCGTCATGCCATGAGCAATTCCAAGCATTCGACTGATTAAAAAATTGGTTCTGAAATTTAAAAAACTTAAAGTACAAGCAACTGGTCCACATAATGAAAGCGATGTGATATGTTATCAAGTATAGTTTCCCGTACTCAGAATTTTAACACTGCATTTAACCCATTGAGACCAAACACACAAAGACATACTCGGAGCAATGAAGAGCACCTCTGTTGTTGTATGAGAGGGAAGAGAACACTGTTCTTTCACAAAAGTTAAAAGTCTAACTTTCTAACCATTCTTCCACAACAACACATAATGATATGATGTTAGTAATACACTGGACAAATGTGTTTCATACGGTAGTCAACATTTAAAATAGATCAATAAGAGGTCAATGGAGTCCCAAGACAAGAATGAGTATTTTTTAAAATGTATGTATACCTTTGAGAGAAGTTTAAAGATTTTTGGAGGATCACAACCAAGCCAACAAAGTATTGAGGTGAGTAAATGCATTTTGTTTCACCCTTGATCAATGGTTCTAAACAGAGGTCCCCGACGGATCTCCAAGACTTTATAACTATAGAAAAATGAGTTTAGCAATTAATAAAAAAAATTACAGTTAACAAAATTCTAAAAGATTGATAGATATTATTATCCTTTATTAGTACCTTTAAAAATTGTTGAAGATAAGGGGGCCATGGAATGAAAAAGGTTAAGAACCCCTAATGTACCTTTAGAGAAGACAAAAACAGTAATTGGAGATTAAAACTGTCCATACAAGGTCAAAAACAGTATGGTGAACCCATTTAACCCATCCCTGTGTACACACACAGTAAGTGAACACAGACACACACACTGTAAACACACACCAACATTCTTAACCTCATATCCCGTGAGACACAAGATGCAAAAATATTGACATGATATGTGGAAATCTGTGGGTCTGTGTGTTTTTTTAGTAAGGAATGATTGTGATGTGTCATGCTTAGGTTTGGATTGTGAAAGCTATGGTACATTATTTTTTTGACTAAACACTCACTTTTGTGTTCTGTTTTAGAAAGTCATACAGGTTTGAACGGAAAAAAAGCGGAAAAATGCTAAGAGAATTTTCTTTTGAATGTAACATTTTTTTAGGGGCATGTTGAATTGACAATATTTGCAGAATTGTTTGATTCAAGGCAAATGTTTTTAAAAAAAAGTGGAATTTGGCTGAATGAAAAAGTGACAGAGAGCTCACCCCAGCTGTTAGATCCTGCAGTATTTCACCCCAGGCCCCATAGACTAAATCTTGCTTTATGAATCAATATACAATTTATCCACAATTCTTCACATGTTTAAAATACTTAGTTGTGGGAACACAGTATTTTTTATTGAAACACAAACTTTTACGTTTTAAAGATATTTGAATTTTTTTATGAACTAGGTCATATTCTGCCCTTAGTTTGTTTGAACCGGTTTTATATGTAAGAGAGATCAATTTCCTAAAAAAGTGATTCCCTCAGACCTTGCCTCAGACAACCATGTGGAGAGACCTTAGGAAACAGATGATTCTTCTTGACTTTTCTGCAGCCTGGAATTGACCTGTTGGTTTCGTTTGGTCAGAAAATGAATGGCTCCCCAATTGATGGTTTCTAGTGGCCTGGATTCTCCCAAGCCACTAGATCCATGCTATATCCAGATCAGAGGGCATTGCAGTCACCCAGATGCAGTACGTATCCAGACCAGATGATAGATCTGGACCTAGAAAAGTCCTCTACAGCCTTGAAAGACAGCGGAGAACAGGACAACTAGAGCCCCATATACTCAGACGACCATTGGGATAGAGTCACAAATTACCTTCTCCTCTCGTCCGACCGTGGCTGTATTTCCTTATTAGTGTTACTGGATGTAAGCGCTGCCTTTGATACTATAGACTACAACATTCTTCTACATAGACTTGAAAACGTTGTGGGCATAAATGGAAGTGCATTAGCATGGTTTAAGTCATACTTAACTGACCGCTATCAACTCGTAGCATTAAATGAAGACATTTACATTTAGTCATTTAGCAGACGCTTTAATCCAAAGCGACTTACAATAGTCGAGGAGACAATGAAGCGGTAAATAGCCGATACAACAATAGGTGAACAAGTGCTACAACAATGCTACCGAGTTACACAGAGAGCGAAGTTACAAAATAATTTTTTTTTTTTTTTGATAGAGTGAGTAGTTAATAAAGAAGTGAGTTAGTGAAGAGCTATCATATCGATCACAAGTTCAGTATGGAGTACCTCAAGGCTCAGTTCTTGGCCCGCTACTCTTCACGCTATATATGTTACCTTTGGGAGCTATCATCAGGCAGCATGGTGTTAGCTTCCACTGTTATGCTGATGATACTCAGCTCTATATTTCCTCACTACCCGGTAAGACACACAAATTCGAAAAACTTATGGAATGCATAGTCGATATAAAAAACTGGATGACGAGTAATTTTCTGCTGCTTAACTCTGGAAAAACTGTGGTGTTAATTATAGGACCTAAAAACTCTGCCTGCAACAACCTAGAAAAATTTGTAAAAGTTGATGGCTGCCCTGTAAGCTCTTCGTCATCGGTTAGGAACTTGGGCGTGCTATTTGATATAAATCTCTCCTTAGAAAGCCACGTATCGAGCATTTGTAAAAGCGCATTTTTCCACCTCAAAAATATATCTTAAATTACGGCCCATGCTCTCAATATCAAATACAGAAATGTTAATCCATGCATTTATGACCTCAAGGTTGGATTACTGCAATGCTTTATTAGGTGGTTGTTCTGCACGCTTAGTAAACAAATTACAGTTAGTCCAAAATGCTGCAGCAAGAGTTCTTACAAGAACCAGGAAGTACGACCACATTACTCCGGTCCTGTCAACATTGCACTGGCTCCCTATCAAACATCGTATAAATTTTATAATCTTGCTTATTACTTACAAAGCCTTGAATGGTTTAGCACCTCAATATTTGAAAGAACTCCTGTTACATTATAATTCTATGCGTTCGCTACGTTCTCAAACTCAGGAAATTTGATAATACCTAGAATTTCAAAATCAACTGCCGGCGGCAGATCCTTTTCCTACTTAGCGCCTAAACTATGGAATAACTTGCCTAATAGTGTTTGGGAGGCAGATACACCCTTGCAGTTTAAATCTAGTTCAAAAACCCATCTCTTTAACCTGGCTTATACATAAATACTAACATGCTTCTAATATTCAAATCCGTTAAAGGATTCTTAGGCTGCATTTATGTAAGAAATCCGGAACCGAGAACACTCTCCACACTACACCATATATCTGCTATAATTTTAGTAGAATGGCATCTACGCTAATATTGGTCTGTTTCTCCTTCCGAGCTCTTCGGAGCCACCAGATCCAGCCCGTATCCAGATCAGATGGCATTGCAGTCAACAGGATCCAGTGCGTATCCAGACCAGATTTTGGAGAAAAGACCCCTAGGGCCCGGAAGGACAGCGGAGACCAGGACGACTAGAACACCAGATGCAGATCCCTCGCAAGACCTTGCCTCAGATGACCATCAGGATGTGACGACAGGAGACAGATGATTCTTCTCTGGACCAGATGGTGGGTCCGAAACTAGAAAATCCCTCTACAGCCCTCGGACAAAGCGAAGTCCAGTACAAGAACACCACGGATACCAATCCCCTGCGAAGACCTCGTCTTTGACGATCATCAGGATACGACCACAGCACACAGATGTGTCTTCTTCATTCTGCTGCAGCCTGGAATTGAACTGATGGATTCGTCTGGTCAGAGGAGAACTGGCCCCCCAACTGAGCCTGGTTTCTCCCAAGGTTTTTTCTCCATTTCTGTCACTGTTGGAGTTATGGTTTCCTTGCCACTGTTGCCTCTGGCTTGCTTAGTTGGGGTCCCCTCATTTACAACGATATCGTTGATTTGATTGAATTTGAACGCACAGACATTTTTTAAAGTAAACAAAGACACCAACGAATTGAAAATGAATGCACAGACACTATTAAACTGAACAGAGATAACATCCCCAAATTCAATAATGTATTAACTTTTAACATTAATGTAATTTAACTGCTGGTTTCGTCTGGTCAGAGGAGAACTTGCCCCCCCAACTGAGCCTGGTTTCTCCCAAGCTTTGTTCTCCATTCTGTCACCGATGGAGTTTTACTCACTTGCCATTGCCTTGCTTTGTTGGGGTCACTTCATTTACAATGAAATCATTGACATGATTGAAAATGAATGCATAGACACTATTTAATTTGAACAGAGATGAAATCACTAAACTCAATGATGAACTGCCTTTAACTGTCATTTTACTAATGAATGTTGTTCAGCTACATTCATGCAATGTATTTTGTTTAAAGCGCTATATAAAAAACTTGACTTACAGTAATACAAATGTGAGCAGTAATCTGGTATTACAGTTTTTCTCAATTGCTTAAACACCATTTCCTAGACCTTGCTGTATTTTCTAAAAATATTAAACACAAAACCTCATCTTCAAGCCCTAGGTAAAAAAAAATCGATGCTCTCAATTCATAAACAAGTGATCAAAATCATATACACTCTAAAGCAGTGAGTAAACAATAAACCAAAATTCTCAAAACAAATTTCAAATTTTCCATCTGTGTCTTTTGATGAACATGTTCTATCATAGTAGGTCAAAATTGATTAGGAATGAGCACTCTGCTTTTTTTATATAAATGTTTTTTATTCTTCCTCCTTCTTGTACCAATATTTTTACAGTCCTGTACCCTGCATCGCACTATCTTGTCCTTTGTCTCTGTGATATAGTAATTCTTGTTCTTTGTTGATATGAACCTGCAACGAGTCAAAATCATTATTTGTTTATTATAAAATTTAAATAGTTTAAATCCATTTTGAGTGGTTGTGTTTAATCAATGACAAGTTTTCTCTGTTTGTATTTGTTTGTTGCCACTTTTGTTTAGCAGTATGGATTAAAGTGCAGAATGTGTCTTGAGACTGAGAATATGTTTGGCTGAAAAGTGAGATCTGTCAATGTGCTTTAACATGGGAAATTATGTAAGTTATTGACAACATACTACACAATTAGATTAATGAGTTCAGGCAACCGAAAAGACTGTTCAGCCATTTTTCAATTAAGAAAACTGTATTATGGTTGTGAACACATTTCATGTGCATAAAAATTGTTTTACATTGTGAACACAAACAGCAAGAAAAGAACTTGACTTTATTAACATATATTTGAGGCCACCCTAGGCTTGGCAAGTCAACGTATGATTGTATCCACAGGGTCAAACATCTCAGCACGCCTCTATTCTTTACTCCTCCAACGGGATGGGTACCAGGGGAGAGGCTGTCCGATTAAATCAGCCTCTGCTCCCTGTCACTGAGTACTGGGTTCCAGGGGATATCCTTTGCCTAACGGCCCATAAAAACACTCCATTCAAAAGCTATTAAAGTCTATGCCTTTATTAAACTCATCCACTAGAGAACAGTACGTTAAAGAGACAGGCATGTGATAACTGTCCTTACACTCAGAGAGCAGTGCTTGCTTTACAGTCCGACGAGACTAACATTTGACTGGATCATGAAACTTAGGATAAATGAAAGGCGTAAGAAGTAGCTTACATGAGTAAATGAAAGCTTTGCAGTCTTTCCTCTGGTTCCTGAGCAGCATGACAGCAGAAAGCAAAGCTCCAAATCATTGCTACTCTCCATAACCTTGAAAACTCTGGCTTGGAACATTTAGACTGCCGATCTTTGTTTTATCGTTGCTTGTGTTGACAGGTATGCACTCTGCACTAGGAATCATTCAATCTCTCAAATGCTCTGCCTCTTTTGGTTTCAAACAGGAACCTCAATGAGTCCAGGAGAACTAAAAACACAAGAGAGGGCTGCTTTAAAGATGAATGGAATAGCATTTCGTTTGAACTGCTCGCTTTGCCATTCACTTCTGTATCTGCAGCTTCAGCATGTTTTATTAATGTTTGCTCCTGAACAGGTTTGTAATAAAAAAACAGGTGGAGTAAGTAGCATAAAATATTGATTTTATACATTTCCTTATGATTTTTGGTTTCCTGCCATGATTATATTGTTTTTTCATTGGGGACTGTTTGAATGTTCTTTATATTAGAATATGAATTATTTATGTTTTATCATCTATGAATCTGTGTGTTTGTTGGACTATATAATGAATGTTTGGATAGTATGTTTGTATGTTTGTATTTAAGACACTCATGTGCTTGTTCTTTTTTAAAGCAATATGATTTTCTCATCAAATGACAATAACAAACAAATGCAAAATTATATTATCTCTTAATACAAACATGTTCTTTGGAAGTCTATGGAGTTTAGTTAAGCTGTCGCATATAACAGACATTTTCATTTAGCCACACAGTTAATTCTAGATGTTTTTGATCAACAAAGCAAATAACTTGTGTATAAACCAAAACATTGTCCGGCATACAACATACAGTCTAAAAGTGTCATTATGTTTTACAGTGATTTTCACTGTTCCTCACTGCAGAAGAACAATCAGACAACCCTCTCTGATGAGACAAGATCAACAATCACTCTAGAAACTTTCACACTGGAACATTGATGCCAATACTTAAGTTAAAAAAATTTTTAACACTGACACTAAATAATTCTACGGACAATCTATGTTTTGTGATATAAAAGTGTGTGATCATAAAGGGTTGGTCAATGACAGAACACTGAAAGAAGGCTTTTCTATACCTCAAAATCTTCAGTCAAATTAATTTTTCTATTGGGAAGACCTAACCTAAGCAGAATATGATTAAACGATTTTCATTGAGAAGTGTACAGGGCTACATGAACAATAAACTATTTTATTTTATCATTTGATAACTTTAATGTTCATCACATTGTTTGCTACAGTAGAGTCTGTGTCATAAGCAGTTGTAGGTGTGAATAGAGACACCAGAGGAGACCTTGAGCGTGTCTAGATGGAATCGATATGGGTTGGGGAAGCCGATGTCTATCAGCAAGGGATCGATTTACCATGGCGTTGCACCCTGCCAACGGCCAAAGTTGCTGAAATAGCCTTTATGAATATTAAACTTGCGCAGGGTCGATAGTGGGCCACGATTTTACAATTACACACAGGTAACACTCTCTCTTTGTAAAAGAAGGAATGAAGAGTTATTTCTTACATAACCTCCTATGGGTAAATTCAAAGATGAAAACATTTGTATCATTCAAAGTTGGAGCACAGACTTGCTGTGCCAATAGTTACACAGCTAATTTTGAAATATTAATACATTTTCCCGGCCTGCCCCCCAACTCATGCTATTGGTTTGGCAAGTCTGCATTCTGGGACAAACTAAGAAATTCCCGCATCCAAAATCAACTATCGTCATATTATATGAAATGCAAAATGAGTAGTATGATAGAAAAACTGCTTAAAATCCTTCACACAAACACCCACACCCACACACCCACACCCACACACACACACACACACACACACACACACACACACACACACACACACACACACACACACACACACACACACACACACACACACACACGCTTACATAGACATGGTAAATATGGTAATATAAATAAATAAGCAGGTAAATAAGTCAGGAGGACAGCATGTGTGACCTCTCTCTGAAAGCGATCTGTCAGCCCAACAGCTCAAGGGTAAACTGGAATAATGTGGTGTCTATTCGACAAGCAAATAGAGCTGTAGCCTCAGTCTTCCTCCTGTGTGTGTTCATCACTGATGTGTTTAGACATGTATGTGTAAGGAGATTTTAAAAGTACCCCGCAGGAAAGAGTACTTTTGACCTCTGACTGTAAAATTGATCTGGGTTAAGTCAGGTTGTGTCAACCGTATTTTAGGATGTAGTGACACACATCAAGTGCATTACAATTATACATATTCAATGAGGTGCCTTATAAGACTTATAAAAATGTTTTTAATGCAATTATTCTTTTGAAATATGCGATCTTGCATCTTGGTTAAGGACGCCTTTGTTGGGGTTATGTTGCAATGTGAAATTTGTATGTTTTTTCTTCCAAAGCAACACATCATCTGTGCAACATGAGGCAGGCCTAACACAGGTTGACCGGACATGAGTGTTTGTCACATAATAACAGGTAATTTGGCAGCAGAGTTTTGTCCATCAGCTTCAGCCACACCCAATGGCAGAACCGCTGGCCAGTATTTATTCATTTGGCAGATGCTTTCATCCAAAGCGACATACAAGTAGTGTGCGGGGGAAATCTATCAAATGGGATATGGTGCCCTGCTTAAGGGAGCTTCAGTCATTGCCTGCTGGCACTGAGAATCGAACCAGCATCCTTCTGCTTACAAGTCCAACTTTCCAACCATCAGGCAACAACTGGTCCCCTCTGATCCTCTGAAGGGCACCTGTTTCAGCAGCCTCATAGTGAAAATAGCCACAAAGCTCCTGCAACCCATTACTACTGTGCATACTTTAGCCATCAAGCCCCACTCCTCAGCTGCTATATTCCTACTTGGCAGCTTGTGAAATTCTTTGCACAAGAAAACTGTCAATTGAACTATTGTGACAGTCTGGCATTACCAGAGAACCACAGCAGGATGTACATTTAAATGGAAATGTGAGCTATGGACTTTCTTTTTGGTAAACAATTTTGTGCATTTTAGGGGGATGGTGTTTGTTTACTAACTATTGATCTCTAATGTCGCCTCCAAGCACCTCAGTACTTGATTGTGATGACATGTGTAGCTTGCCATTGCCACGCTATTCTTACAAGCCACCAAAATATTGGTTGGGATGGTAGAACTGTCATCCATGTAAGCCCTGATTGCAGGAAGCCGCAACCCATTTTCTAAACATTCCCCTCTACCAGCGTGGCTGAATTAAGATATCCAAAGGCCAATGGTGAAAACCTATGAAGAACCTCCAGCATCATTGGTATCTGTTCTTGAACATGGAAGAAGTAACAAGCTTCCCATAGCAGCTTATTTGGCACTGACCCAAAGACATTTGCCAGATCTAAGAAAACCACATGTATGTCTTTCTTTTTCTATTAGGCCTGCTACAAATGTGGCAAAATCATTTTAGCATATTTCAAACATCCTGGAAAGCCATATGTGTCTGTTGGTCTTCTTAAATGATGACAGTCTCTGTGCCGCAACTCTTAAACAATTTTACCTTCTACATTTAGTTTATAGATGCAGAAAATGTCTCCTTAGGGATCAAAATCCCCCCTAGCTTTTGTCAAAGCTTTCAGTATCACCAGCCTAATCCATGCCACTGTCATTACTCTTAAGAGGTGAAGGTATAAACAAAATTGTTTACGCCCTTTGTAAATATGAGCAAATTAGGCTGTAAAAATAAATCTGTATTGCCTCTCCTTTTTAAGAATCCGAATCCAAATGAGCTTTATTGCCAGATGTGCTTACACACATACAGGGACTTTGTTTGATGACAGAAGCTTCCAGTGCACAGTCGCAAGACAAGTGATAAGCCACGGGTAAAAAAAGGTAAAATATAAAATTAAAAATGTACTACACAATCTCAAGATGGTATAAAATGTACAGATGAATTATGAATAAATATGTTATTATGTGCTATATCCAAATAGTACAAGGGAAAGTATTGCACAAGATAGGGATGATTCAACTGTTCAGATAGCCTGAGGAAAGAACCTTTTTTTATATCTGGCTGTCTTTGTACTTGGTTGCTCTGACCTAATGGCACCAGTGTGCTGTAGCGAGGGGTCCAGATTGATTTTTCAAGCCCTTAACTCACTCTGGATGAGTACAGCTTTTGAAGTGTGAGCAGGTTAGTATCAGTGATACACTCATACGTCTGAATTAATCACTGTAGTCTTTGAAGGTTCGTTTTGGCAGCGGAGTAGAACCATACAGTGATGGAACCCTTGAGGACAAAGGAAGTACAGTCTCTGCTTGGCTTAGTTCACAAAAGAGTCAATGTGAGTGTCCTACTTTGGGTCCTGAGATGGCGATGCCTAGGAACCTAGACTCTATTACTCTCATGATGGTGAGTCGGGTGTGGTCGGGGGTGGGTTCTCCTAAAGTCCACTATCTTTTCAAATGTTTTGAATGTGTTCAGTCCAAGGTTGTTGTAACTGGACCATAGAGCCAGCTACTCCACCTTTTGCTCTATGCAGACTCGTCACCGTTACGGATGAGTCCGACAACAGTAGTGTTTTACAAGAACTTCAGGAGCTTGATTTAAGGCCCTATTTTTACAATCTAAGAGAATGGTTTAAAGCACACGGTTCAGGCTCTCTTAGGCCCCGTCCGAATCCCCATTTTACATATTGACAGGAAAAAATATTTGGTGCATTTATTAAAAGTCTTGGTTTTGTTTTATATATTTGTCAACATCCTGAGCGCTAACTCTTCAGCAGTGCATTTAGCCCCTGTGTGAAGCCCTCCTTGTGTGAAAGAAAGGACCTGAGATTCTACCTTTGCGACTCTACCGAAAAGAGATGTCAGCATATCTTTTATTATACTTATTTTTCTTTTTGATCAAGCTCTTACTTACTAGATCACAAATACTTTTCCAGGCTCTGGTCCTTTCTAGATTGGACTACTGTAATGCTCTGCTTGATGGACTCCCGGTCTGCACTAGCAAACCTCCGCAGATGTGGGCTTCAAGGAACCTAAAAGAGCGCACTTCATGCCACTACTCATAGTAACATTGTTGCATTGGCTCCCCATAGCGGCTTTCATGGAATTCTAAGCTCTGCTCATAGCCTACAAGACCACCACAGGTTCATCACACCCCTACCTACCTCGTTGATACACATGTATGTGACCCCCAGATCCCTGCGATCTGCTAATGAGTGATGTCTGTTCCAAAAGGGTAACAAATTGCTCTCTCCTACCTTCTCTGCATCGGTTCCTTGCTGGTGGGATTATCTGCCTCTTACAGCACACTTGGCAGACTCAGCAACTATCTTTAAAAAATGCCTTTGACTTAAACCTCTGTTCTTAACCCTTCACTTTTTCTACAAATAATTAATAAATTTTTCCTGTGAAAATGTCCAAAACCAAAAGTTTTTTTTTTAAATCAGGCAAAATCATTTTCTTTTTAAAATGCATATGGTTCTCTTTGCAAAACAATAATAAAACCAATAATTAACACAAAATATATATTTGTATACATATACGTGTTGATATCTATGAAAAAGCTACATTTACTTGCTTTTTAGAACATTTATTTTAATATTTATTGACACATATATCATTTTCTTTAACTTCTGTATAAAAAACCGTGCTAAATATTTTATCTGATACAGACCAGCTCTGAAATACAGCAGAAACCAGGACAACTAGGGCACCGTATACAGATCCCCTGCAAAGACCTTGGCTCAGACGACCATCGGGATAAGACCACAGGAAACCAATGATTCTTCTCGACTTTGCTGCAGCCTGAAATTGACCTGCTGGTTTCATCTGGTCAGAGGAGAGCTGGTTCCCCAACTGCGCCTAAGGATAAGCCTCCACCAGCCCTGAAAGAAAGCGGAGACCAGGATAAATAGAGCCCTTATACAGAATCCCCTGCAAAGAGTTTGCCACAGAAGACCATCAGGATAAGACCACAGGATCCAGATGATACATCCCAATTCTTGCTGCAGCCTTGAATTAAACTGCTGGTTTCGTCTGGTCAGAGGAAAACTACCCCCAACTGAGCCTGGTTTCTCCCAAGGTTTGTTTTACATACCATTACGGAATTCAATAATGAACCACCTTTAAGTAACATTTTGCATTATGGACACACTGTTTAACCAACAAATGTTGTTCAGCTGTTTTGATGCAATTACTTTGTTTAAAGCGCTATATAAATAAAGGTGACTTAACTTGACTTGACCTGATTGGTCCTCCCTTCAACAGCAACAGTAAGGAGACGGCCAACAAAATCACACCCTCAGCAGACCACACTGCATTATGCCGGACCAACGCACGATAGGCTGCTGGCACAGATGGCATTTCTAGATGTGTGCTTAGGGCATGCGCAGAGCAACTTGCACATTGTTAATCTGTTCCTCACCCAAGAAACTGTGCCAACATGTTTAAGTCCACATCCATTGTACCAGTACAGACACACACCTCCCCAATGTTTCTGAAGAACTACGGATTTTTGCATCAATACATCATAGGGTCAACACTTCCTGCTATTGAGGGCATCAAGAGGAAGCACTGTTTACGACTAGCTTGGAGCATTCTCAAGGACTCCTCTCACCCTGACCACAGACTGTTTAACCTCCTGCCCTCCAGTAGGCCCACAAGATAAAGGGACAGCTTTTTCCCCACAGCTGTCTCTTTATTGAACTCTGCCTTCTGACACCCCTCAACATCTCCCCCAGCATACACACAGACTCCTACCCCTTTTCAACACTTAACCTGACTTATTACTTATTTATTTACAGTAAGCAAATAACAGTGAACTAGTTATTACTTGCACTACTGTCTGCTCATCCAGAAACACTGAATAATCCATTTGCACACTGAAATATTTCTATGCACTTTACTATCATTGCAACAGTGTTAATATGTTCATAGATATGTCTAAAGTGTACATACTCTTTTACATTATCCAACTGTATAGTATGTTCATAGTACACCTATCTTCATAGTACACTATCATGTTTATAGTATTTTAAATCTGTTAATTATGTCCATAATACTTATCTATTCTGTGTAATTATTGTACATATTGTAGACATGTATATTCTGAACTTACTGCTTTCTCTACACCTATCCCACTAAAAAAACCTTCTTTCTAACCTACTCTATACATATAAAAAATAACCCTTTCCTCTCCTACATGTTTTATCTTGCTTCGTGTAACTTAGTAACCTAACGTTGTAGCCCTTGCAGTATTAATTTGTCTATGACAAAAAACTTTGTCAACAAACATTTTTCACAGACGAAAACTAAATAAAGACTAAATAAATATGATGATTATGAGATATGATGATGAAGACAATGACGAAATATAACTGACACTTAAGTTAACGAATAAAAACGAGAGGAAAATATTGCGGCGGGTCGAATGGATAAAACATTCAATAAGAACTACCCTTTTGTGGGGAGATCAAAGCCATTTTCAAAAGCCGTGGTTTCAAGTTATGCGGACATTTGTTATACATTATATTAAGTTAGACATTATTATTTAGTTAAACACTTGGTTACAAAGCGTCTCCGGTTACGTATGGTAACCTAGGTTCCCTGAAGGAGGGAACGAGACGTTGTGACTGAAAGGGGGTTTGATCTTGAGAACCGATTGTCTCCGAGCCTATTAAAAAAGGCCAATTAATTGGCGAATGAATCAATTCATGTCCCCGCCCATGATGACGGGTATAAAAGGGGACGGAAGAGATCATTCATCACCGTTTTGTGCTGAGGAACCTGGGAAGCCTCTCCCGGTCGCTGCAGCGGTGGCCGGGTAACGTGGCACGGAAAGTCACAACGTCTCGTTCCCTCCTTCAGGGAACCTAGGTTACCATACGTAACCGGAGACGTTCCCTTTCAGTCGGTCTCTCAACGTTGTGACTGAAAGGGGGACCAATTCAATCCTGCCACGTCGCCAGGCCACGTCCTGACATGCAACGGAGCGACTTACTCACTCTCCGCCAGTCACGACCCTCCAGTGAGTCTTGGCAAGGTGTCATCAGAGCTTCGCTAGAAGTTGAGAGACTCTCGCCAACGATGCCCCGGACGGTGGCCTTACTCCTACCTTAACTAGGAGCCGTCTGTCACCATGGGATCACTGGGGAACGCTATCCCTCTAATCGAGGGTCTGCGTACGGAGACCACATCCCGCACTTGGGGGGTAACTATGTGGAGATTACCTCATGATTCTCGCCTTCTGGGAAGAAGTCATGGGAAAAACAGTGCGCAAGCCCACATATGGGGGGGGCAGCTATAGGTGGAGGCTCACCTGGGGAGATCACCCGGTACGCTGCTTGTGAGGACCTTAAGTGACATATTACATCGTGTGGGGCCGCCCTGTGTCGGGGAGCCGCGTCACACGGAGGCACAACTTCACCAACTGGTGCAGCAGTCACGGCCGCTCCGTTCGGCCGGCTACTGTGGGGTGTTCTTCGTGAAGGATAGGTTGCCTATACTCACCCCTGAAGGGGGGGGAGTAGGGAGGCTAAGAGGAGCGCTCTTGCTCACCTACGTAGGGGAGACGGCGCTTTCGCAGGCATACACCCACAAGTCCTAACAAGACCCGAGTAGAGACCTAACTTCACCTGGAGGTTGTAGAACCTCCCAAGGCGGTGGGTGTAGCCCAGCCCGCAGCTTTACGATGTCTGCCAGAGAGACGCCACGCGCTAGTGCCCACGAGGTGGCCACACTCCTTATGGAATGGGCTCTTACCGCCAGCGGGCACGGGCGCCCCTGAGATTGGTACGCTGTTGTTTTTGCGTCTACCATCCAGTGCGCCATTCTCTGTTTAGAGACAGCCCTCCCCTTCTGCTGATCTCCGTAACAGACACCAGCTGCTCAGAGCTCCTAAGCTCTGCGTGCGGTCCACGTAGAGGCGCAGGGCGCATACGGGACAAAACACGGAAGAGGCTGGGTCTACCTCCAAAATAGGGAGCGCCTGCAGGCTCACCACCTGCTCCCAGAAGGAGTGGTGGGAACCTTGGGCACGTAGCTGGGCCGGGGCCTCAGGATCACCTGAGACTCAGCCGGACCCAACTGGTAGCACTCACTGGGCGCAGAGAGGTCCCCTACCCTCTTGATAGAAGCGAGCGCAACAAGGAGGACATCTTCATCGTTAAGTGAGGAAGATAAGTCTACTCCAGGGGCTCGAAGGGGGGACTGCCAGGCCTTCCAGGACAGTAGGCAAGTCCCAAGAGGGTACAGAGCGCGGCCGGGGTGGATACACCCTCACCAAGCCCCTCAGGAACCTAGTGATCAGGTCATGTCGTCCCAGAGGCCTCAAATCCACCAGATTGTGATAGGCTGCTATGGCAGCCACATACACTTTCAAAGTGGAGGGGGCGAGCTTTTGCTCGAGCCCCTCTTGGAGGAAGGACAACACGACACTGATCCCGCACCTCCAGGAGTCCTCACCGTGTGAGGCGCACCATGACGAGAAGCGCCGCCACTTCAAGGTGTACAGGCACCGAGTGGTCGGGGCTCTAGCCTGAGCAGGGGTACCTGCGACCGCTGGTGGCAGGCTGCTCAGAAGCTCCTCGTCCCGTCCAGGGGCCAGACGTGGAGCAGAGGTCTGGCCTGGGGTGCAACAACGTGCCCTTGCCCTGGGATAGAAGGTCCTTCATCAGGGGAATCGGCCAGGGGGGAGTGATTGTCAGAGCCATGAGCTCCGAGAACCAAGTGTGGTTGGGCCAGTAGGGGGCAACCAAAATCACTTGGTGTTCCTCTTCCATGACCTTGCACAGGACCCGTGCAACGAGGCTCACTGGGGGAAGGCATACTTCCGCTTGTCCCGCGGCCAGCTGTGTGCTAAGGCATGCGTGCCGAGGGGACCCTCGGTCAGGGCATGCCAGAGCAGGCGTGGGAGGAGTCCGGAGAGGCGAACAGGTCTACCTGAGCCTGACCGAAGTGCTCCCAATGAGCTGGACAGCGCGGGGATGGAGCCGCCATTCTCCTGGCCGGCGCGAGAGCATGTCTGCTGTCGTGTTCAGAGCACCAGGGATGAATGGCTTGCAGGGATTTCACCCCCTGCTGACTCCATATGAGGAGGCTGCGAGCGAGCTGAGACATGTGCCTGGAGCGTATGCCACCTTGGTTATTTTATGTACGCAACGGCTGTTGTACTGTCCGACCGAGCAAGGACGTGTTTGTCCTGAATGAGAGGCCTGAACCTCTTGAGGGCCAGCAGTACTGCCAACAGCTCTAGGGCATTGATATGCCAGCATAGGCGGGGACCTGTCCATCGACCCGACGCTACGTGCCCGCTGCACACTGCACCCCAGCCCTGCAGGGAGGCGTCTGAAGTACCAGAACATGCCTCGTACCTGCCCGAGCGGTACTCCCGCTGGAAAAAGGTCTTGAAGACCAAGGACTAGAGTGTGATGGCACAGAGGCGTTACAACGATCCGCCTGGTGCCTGTGCATGCCGTCCTCGGAACCCGACTCTGTAGCCAGTGCTGTAGCGGTCTCATGTGCATCAACCCGAAGGGAATTACTCCGGCCGAGGATGCCATGTGTCCCAGGAGCCTCTGAAATAATTTCAGGGGGACCGCGGGGCACTTGAAATGTTTCAAGCGCTCGAGCACTGTCTGGGCACGCCCATCTGAGAGTCGTGCAGACATAGTGACAGAGTCCAGTTCCATTCCGAGACAGGAGATCCCCTACACTTGGGAGGAAGACCCAGTTGGGCTGAGAGCCGTAGCACCAGGTCCCTGTGTATACCGACTGTCTCTGGCGAGTGACCCAGGATGAGCCTGTCGTCGAGATAGTTCAGTATCTGCACTCCTCGCTCCCAGGGGGGGGCGATGGTGCTCTCCGTGATCTTCATAAAGACCCGGGGGAACAGGGAGGGCCCAAAGGGTAGGAATTTGTACTAACACGCTCGTGCCTCGAATGCGAACCGTAGAAGTGGTCGGAGTCGAGGGGAACCGAGGCATGGAAGTACGCGTTCTTCAGGTCGATAGCCACGAACCAGTCTAGGGACCTGACTGACGCCAGGATGCGCCTCCATCAGCATCCGGAAGGGCAACCTAAAAAAGGGGTACCTGTTCCGGACGCGTAGACCTAGAATGGGGCGCAGACCTCCGCCTTCCTTGGGCACGATGAAGTAGGGGCTTAGAATCCCGGGGACATCTCGGCTCGTGGGACAGGCTCGAACACGGCCTTGCCAGAAGGGTGGCAACCTCGCCCCGAAGGACGGAAGACTCCTCGCTCTCACCGAAGTGTAGAGGATCCCCGGAACTTGGGCGGGCGTCTGGCGACCTGGATGCCTCCTTGGCCCGCAGACCGATGCGTCCCAGAGGGGCGCATACGTCTGGGAACCACATCTGCTAGCCGCGCACCGTCGCGTGGAGAGTGACTGTGGCTGCAGAAACCCAGGGAAGGAGACACCCTGGGTGAGACCCGTCAAAGTAACCGCTTTAGGCAGCTACTGACGGGATGGAGTTGCCTACCTCCGCGAGGCCGATGTTCTGCGGGGCGCCAGCTGTTCAGGGGGCGCTCATACCGGAGCCGGCGGCGCGGAGGGGCGGAGCCGTTTGGGAGCAAATGATGGGCAGGATTACGGCGGCTTCCAGCGGCCGATCCACGCCGGGGAGGGATATGCACCTCCTTCTGCTACTGCACCACAGAGAACTTCTGGGCAAAGTTCTACGTAGCGTCTCCAAAACAGCCCCTCCCTGCGCAACGGGCACATCGAAAAACCTAGATTTCTCGGAATCCCACATTACGCAAGGGTGAGCCGGAGGTGGTGCTCTTGGACCACTATGGTGGACATCGCCCAACCAGGGGACCGCGGTAACCTTCAACGCTATCAGCGCGAGGCTAGTTGCGGTCCTGAACTCACGTACTGTGGCTTGGTCAGGCCTCCCCTCGATGATCTCCTGCAAGGCTTCCTGCTTGGTGCAAAAAGGCCATTACATGGAGAAAAGACGCAGCAGGCCCTGCGGCGGCATAGGCCCTCGCCACTTAGGACGGGGAAATATGCACGCTTTTGGGGAGGGAGCTTCGGTCTATCCCCCCAGGAAGATGTGCTCTGAGGACACAGGTGTGTCACAACAGCGCGCTCTGCTGGTGGGACACCGTATAGCCCCGGGCTGCGCCCTTATCAGGGGAAGTGAGAGCGGATGAGCTGTCATGACGGAGGCGGGCCACTAGGGGGCGCCTTCCCGATCAACACAGCTCGTTTTGCACTTCCCGGAAACATATGGTATCGGGGCGGGGCGGGGAATATTGCTCCGGGCGCCCCCGACATACCAATAATTCAACCACGAGCACTGGGGTGCAGGCGGGGCCGTACACTCGCCCAATACTCGCGGCCCGGGAAAGCACAGCCGCCATTGGCGGATCCGGATACGCCCGCCCCCTGACCGCCCGGAAGCGGCAGGTGCAGCGCGTCATCCGGGTCCGACGCTGGCAGCTCGCTCTCAGATGCTGCAACTGACAGCTCGTCCTCCTCGCGTGTTTGCGGGAGCGAGACGTTGTGTCGTCTCGAGAAGACGGGAAAGAAGAGCGTGTTGGGGTATGGGCGGTCCGCGAGAGTGAAACTGACGGAGAAACGCCCATATTGATCCCCAAATCACCAACGCCGCTCGCGGTAGATACAGACCGAGCCCGGAACTCGGCTACAGAGCTACGGGGAGCAAACGAAGTGGTGTCAGATTTCATGATGAAAAAAGACACCGGGACCGCAACTTCTTTATCATCATGTTCTCACGGAGAGAACACAACGTCCACACGAGACCGTTCTCAGCGTGCTGGAGACCCAAACACGTGAGGCAGATCTCGTGGGAATCACCGTCCTCGACCAGCTGGTTGCACCCAAGAGAACAGCGGCGTCCCATTACAGAACCACGCGCTGTGCCCAGGTAAGAAATTTGCTCTTTTAGTTTTAAAGCTTTAAAACATCTCCAGCAGTTGCTGAAACGCCCAGGGGAAGTCGCGCTCAGGAACGTTCCGCTGCACCGCGTTATAATTCTCCAGCATTCTGTTAGACTCGAGACGCTCGAGGAGCACACCATGGTTCCGAAGAACAAAACGGTGATGAATGATCTCTTCCGTCCCCTTTTATACCCGTCATCATGGGCGGGGACATGAATTGATTCATTCGCCAATTAATTGGCCTTTTTTAATAGGCTCGGAGACAATGGGTTCTCAAGATCAAACCCCCTTTCAGTCACAACGTTGAGAGACCGACTGAAAGGGAACTTTGGTTAGTTTAAGTTGACTTTTCTTGTTAGCTTACGTTTTGTGCACACGGTCCGAGGGCAGTGGTGTAGCTCATGAACAGACAGACTGAAATGTCAGAGCTTGGTTTTTATTTACTTGAACTTTAAAGTCTTTCTTTCTTTGACATTGTGTGGCTCTGCAG
Organism: Triplophysa yarkandensis; assembly: GCA_033220385.1. NCBI lineage: Eukaryota > Metazoa > Chordata > Actinopteri > Cypriniformes > Nemacheilidae > Triplophysa > Triplophysa yarkandensis. The sequence goes on along the minus strand of CM065671.1, from coordinate 7,477,635 downwards.
CAAATACATCATTAGTTCTACATTTAAGAATAGCACTTATTTGTTTTATTCCAAAAATAATTTTATTTTATAGAGTAGCAAGGCATTGGAGTTATTTAACTTCTTTTGAGGTACATGAACATTTACAGTAGTGATTTTTATATTTTGTATTTAGATACCTTGTGCAGTGGCATTACAACCAGTTATTGTATTTTTGAGAATTGCACTTTATATTTCTTTATGCTTTTTGACTGTAGAAGACGGTAAGTTCATTGGTTATACATTTCAATAATGCTGTACTTTATCTTGAAAGAATATCATACGTGTTATAAATAATTCAGGGACAATGCATATCTTTATATTGTATACATGTATAATGTTCAGGGAGAGCATGTTTTATGTTTTTTTGTGAAAATGTTATTTTTGTTAATAAAATAAATGTGTTTTATTACAACCGTTAGACAGGTGCCTGTATTCTCTATATGCTTCCATTTATTGTAATGGACTTTCAATTATGTGACTAAGACTTTCTAAGACTAAGACTAAACTAAGACTAAAACTCTTATGATATTAGACTACTAGACTTAGACTAAAAGATTCCAGATGACAAAAATAGGACTAAAACTAAATGGTGTATTAATCCAGAGACTAAGACTAAATCAGTATTTGCTGTAAAAATTAACACTGAGCCCTTGTTCACCTATTGTTGGCTCTGCTATTTGCCGCTTCATTGTTTTCTTCGATTCTTTGTAAGTCTCTTTGGATAAAAATGTCTGCTTAATTCATGAATGTAAATGTAAATGTTTTTGTACTTCTGTTTAGATGCTAACTGTATTTTGTTGCCATGTACCCCACATGTGCAGTGACAACAAAGTTGAATCTAATCTAAAAGTGTGAATTATAGGTTCTGATTGGCCTAACCAAATTCTTTTTTAAATAAAACTTTTCTCCTTTATAAAAAGACGATCCCCAAAAGTACAAAATGTACAAAAGTAAAAAATATGAACAGATTAAGAATATCTGAAACTCCATGATAACAAAATTGTCACAGAGAAACTCATTATTCTAAGACATTGTATACTGTAAATGAGAATGAAATAATGGATTGAGATTTGGTAGGTTCCAAAATAAGAACATTACAGCAAGGTAAAGGTTGCTTTGAAAAAACTAAACATATCCATGCTATTTCTGATGCACACACATAAAAACCCATAAAAAACACACATATGGGTGCAAAGCAGACAGCATGAGTAAAACAGAAAAGAGCAGCACATGGTGGAGATGAGAGGCGATCATTACCCTCAGCAAGATCTCAAGCATTTCATTAATGTTCAGGTTTTCAGGGCTTGTGTTTGGAAACAGAGTCTAATGCAAACGGTAGTCATTAAAAGACCTCCACGCTTCCTATCTTCCCTGCTAATTACCTTAATGACTGTTCGCCACCGGCTACATCCAACTCAAGAGCTCAAGCTGAGATGGAGGGACAAAGTGAAGATGAGCGGGACGAGTGAGTGTTAATTCTGCTGTGCTTTCTGCCTTTCTTTGTACGCATATTGGACATACTATACATAAGGGAAATGTTCTTGGAAATGTTCAGTAACAAATTTCAACCATGTCAAGATATTTACAAAAGCAGACAAGACAATACAACAGAAATTTGTTCAAACAAACCACTATCCTTCATCAGGCAGGCATTACTTGTGCAGGTAAATCAAGTTTAAACTTTCTGACAACAGTGTAAGGCAGATGGAAAAGTGACGAGAACTGAGTTTGTTTGTGGTGCTAGATTATAAAACAATATATACTCAATTGGTGTTACATCCTGTGGAGTGGAACCCTGTCCCTCACTTCAGGGGTCATTGGAGCCCGGGAACTGACCTCAACTCTCCCCCCCTAACTCCTCCTCTCTTTCTCTTTAGGCTCAAATCACCAGGAATGTGAGAAACATTGATATCATTACATATGTCAAGTCTGTGATGTTGCATAGATTCATTATCATGTTTAGTATCATTTGGAAGGTTATGGTGCGATGGGCAAAAGGGTCTACTTTTTGTAATCCTAAAATGAAGGATAATGAAGTTGTACCAACTTTTAACATAATCTACACCTCTTCAGGAGGTGTGTCCATCTCTTGATTACAGGAGTTGTTGCCATTTGGTATTCTGTTTGGTTTCACAGGGACTATGATATTTACGACTTCATTGGAATATTTAAGGAACTCAGGCACAGCATTCGGGGGGAAATCCAAACAGGACGAACCCCATAGCACTGTATGTCTTAGGATATGCAATGCTATGTCTTCTCTATTTTTGGAGGGATCTGTAATCAGAACTTCCCACACTATATGTGTGTCTTAAATTGCCAGGTATGACAAGACTCTATGGGTTTATTTTATATTATGTTGATTTGTTGAATTCGAAGATTTCTTTAAAAATGCATTGTTTTGATTGAATTTAAGTTATACCTGCCTGGCATAATAAATTGTTGTTATTGGTATTTTATTATATTCTAAAGACCGTTATTTTATAGATGAATTTGATGTTACCACAAACTCTAATGTTAGGATAAGGTACTGAGAAAATCAGACTAGTTGACCAAAACTATTATTATTATATTTAGTATACCCAGCAACCTCTGACTAAATCAGTATAGATACTCATCATCTGATTAGCAAGTTGCATGATCGTGACTAAAACTATTATTATTATATTAAGTTGCTTGATCGTGACTAAAACCATTATTATTAGAATATTTAGTATACCCGGCAACCTCTGACTAAATCAGTATAGATACTCATCTTCTGATTAGCAAGTTGCATGATCGTGACTAAAACCATTATTATTAGAATATTTAGTATACCCAGCAACCTCTGACTAAATCAGTATAGATACTCATCTTCTGATTAGCAAGTTGCATGATCGTGACTAAAACCATTATTATTAGAATATTTAGTATACCCGGCAACCTCTGACTAAATCAGTATAGATACTCATCTTCTGATTAGCAAGTTGCATGATCGTGACTAAAACCATTATTATTAGAATATTTAGTATACCCGGCAACCTCTGACTAAATCAGTATAGATACTCATCATCTGATTAGCAAGTTGCATGATCGTGACTAAAACCATTATTATTAGAATATTTAGTATACCCGGCAACCTCTGACTAAATCAGTATAGATACTCATCATCTGATTAGCAAGTTGCATGATCGTGACTAAAACCATTATTATTAGAATATTTAGTATACCCGGCAACCTCTGACTAAATCAGTATAGATACTCATCTTCTGATTAGCAAGTTGCATGATCGTGACTAAAACCATTATTATTAGAATATTTAGTATACCCGGCAACCTCTGACTAAATCAGTATAGATACTCATCATCTGATTAGCAAGTTGCATGATCGTGACTAAAACCATTATTATTAGAATATTTAGTATACCCGACAACCTCTGACTAAATCAGTATAGATACTCATCTTCTGATTAGCAAGTTGCATGATCGTGACTAAAACCATTATTATTATATTTAGTTGCATAATCGTGACTAAACTATTATTATATTTAGTTGCATAATCGTGACTAAAACTATTATTATTATATTTAGTTGCACAATCGTGACTAAACTATTATTATTATATTTAGTTGCACAATCGTGACTAAACTATTATTATTATACTTATTATACCCTGTATATTTAGTATACCTCTGATTAGATCAGATCAGCAGTTTCTATGATCATGAGATCCACGCTTAAAGAATGGCTGTCGTGAGCCTCTGTACTACACAGACTAACAATGATAGAATAATCTTAGAGTATGGAAAAGCAAAGTAATCTCAATGTTAAAGATACATTTAATTTGGAGTCAGATTGGATATACCCATAAAGTCATCAAAATATGGGAAATTGTAACAAGCTAGTTTGAAACTAGTGTTTAACAAAGAAACCGGAAATAGAGATAAAGCACGAGAACCCTTCACCCACGCCATTGGAGTTCGTCGTTGGCCCAGTGGGTGGGGAGCCCTTACAACAGGTTAAACAAATAAAAGCCAAAATTCTTTACATATTCATGAACACGTGTTTTTAATTGCTATTAATGTTTTGGAGTTCTTAAAAAGAAGATTTGTTCTCTTTAACTACCTTGTTCATTTGTTCATGTGATCTTTCAAAGTTTACGTCCATGACAGTTCTTTTATGATTTATCAATATGCCAGTGGAATTGTTTAAAATACATTGGAAATATGATACGATCACACACAATCTCTGCAGTCACAAGTCATGTCAGACTTCCCGGATGACTGCTTGATGTGATGAACGAATAGGAAAAACTGGAACATTCATTATGACAAGAACACTTCAGTGCAAATCAGTCTGAGTGTTAAAGGTCCCGTTTTCCTCGTGTTTTTGAAGCTTTGATTGTGTTAACAGTGTGTAATATTACATGTGTTAATGTTTTGCTTGAAAAACTAAGCTGCATTTTCCACATAATTCACTTCTCTGTCTAGCTCTTTTTGTAACCAATGCAAAAACTAGAGGGGCGTAGTCTGAACCAGACGTTTTATGTGGACGATTTCTGTTTAATAACTATCTCGCTTGACATTAAACTTTGAGCTTTATACTTTTACAGATGTTATTAATACTCTTACAAAAACATTCTACACTTATTGAAGTTTGAAATATGGAATCACGTTTACCAGGAACTTTAAATTAACTTCTTGTCACTCCTACCAATAGAGGGTTTTCACGACGCGTCATCAGACCGGAAGTCGCCATGTTGGAGGCACTCCGCATCACAGCACAGACACTGAAGAATGTCCCGAACGTGGTCAAGGAGAATGGTTAATTATTGCCGTGTTTCAGGTTGTACTGATAGGACAGATCGAGAAAAATATTTGGAATATTATATTGCAGATTGATTTCTTGATGTGCAAAGATAACGATGGCTATTGTACCATAGATAAGATTGGACTTGTCTGTTGTGCTCTGGTGAACTTTTGTCCATCAGTGGTTGATTTTGACTAAAGTTTATATTTATATGCACTTTGCCAATAAAACTATAAATTAATCCATGTCTGGACTTGTCTATATAGCCTTAAATTATCAATAAATGATTGTTAATTTACAGTCATAAAGTCATTGTTATTGTTTATATGTGAATGACAACACAGAGCATATCACTATCATCAGAAAACTGATTTATTAAAGGAAAAACACACTTTTATCACAACACTTATAAACTATACACTACTATAAATTATACATTATAATATAGTGCAATACACTGTAAACACAATATTGTATGTAACTTGAGTATAACTTTCTTTTTGTCAGCATAGATTTACAAAAATCTCACCAACTTGAAATTCTAAATGAATTAAATATACTTTAACCTACATTAACACAAAGTGCATGAAGTGCAAAACTTCACAGCAGCCAAGTAAAAAAAGTTTTTTTTTTGTTTTATTACTTTGGAGTTTCTCTCCTTTGTTTGGCAGAGACTTGTGTAGCTTTAGTCACTGTGGGCAATACAATTTTCCCTTTGGTGCAATCTTAACATTAATACACGAGTAGTGAAAACACTTAATATGAGGCATTATCATATAGAATCATCTTTCCAAACTCAACCTGGCCACAGGAACACCAGGTTTTTTCTTGGTCACTGGCTAACTCATAGGGATCTGCACCGCCAATATATCGTAATTTCTCGAAATATCTCGCCTTTACTTGTGGTCCAAGTCCTTCCCTAAATGCCTTTGCATCTTGGGCGCGTTTTGATGAGCTTTCCGGTTGTTTAGACATGTCTACATTCAATTAAAGTATCCAAAGCTCACAATACTCCATCATACTCCGATCAGTGGTTTACATCGAGTGCCTCCATAATGGTCGCGCATCCGGGTTACCGCCCAGAACGTGACGTCAGTGAAAACCCTCTATCCAAAGACCAGTCATGACCTATATAGTCATCCAGGATCATCAACCATTGTGCACTTTAGGACAGTCAGAAACTCAGGGGTAGTGATCCACACTCAGCTAAACTTCACAGATCATGTTTCCAGCACCGCCAGATCCTGCAGATTCCTGCTCTATAACATTAGGAAAAACAGACCTCTCCTCTGCATGCTACACAAATCTTAGTCCAGCCTCTGATCCAAGCTGGACTACTGTAATGCCCTGCTTGCTGGACTCCCGGTGTGCACAACCAAACTACAAGAAACCAAAAAGAATGCACGTCAGACCTCTTTTCATCAAGCTGCATTGGCTCCCCAAAGCAGCTAATATTAAATTAAAAGCTCTCGTTACAGCCTACAAGACTACCACAGTTTCAGCACCCCCCAACCATCACTCCTTCATTTAAAGGTATATGCCCTAAGATCCCTTCTCTCTGCTAAAGAGTGTCATCTTCAGGTGCAGTTCTAAAAGGGTAAGAAATCTCTCTCTTGCATCTTCTCTGCCTTGGTTTCTCAATGTTGGAATGACCTGCCTCTTAGAACGCATTTTGCAGACTCAGTCGTTATCTTTAAAAAATGCCTATTATGCCTATATTTATAAATGCCTATATTTTACTTTAGCACCTGAACCACTTAAACCGCTTCCCTTACCTACTCACTCTTCAAAAAATATATATAAATAAATATATATACTGAAACCTTTTCTTTCCTCCTACAGGTTTATTCTTGCCTTGTGTAACTTACATGTCAAACTTTTTCACTTTTTTTGCTTTGGATAAAAGGATCTGCTAAACGCCTATATGTGAATGTAAAATGTAAATGTCTCTATGAAACACTATCAGACAGCTTAAACAGAGTAGCTTAAAATTCACTCTAGGCACAAAACTGCAGATATCCACATTTCCGGAAGTGACCAAATTGCAGTAATGAATAGAACTCTGTGGATTCAAAAAACCTTTATTTATGTGTCTTTATTTAGAAACCTTTCAAGAACTACTATGAGGTCTGTGGTTGTTGATCAGTACGAGATGGTACTAGAAGCCACAAGGAAGTGTGATTTCAACTTTGAGACATCACAGGTGGTGGCCTTCTGATCTCTTTAATGACACTGGGAAACGTTACACCTCAATGAGGGAATATGCCACGGTGGCCAGATTGGTGGGTCAATATGTGTAGACTAACACACGGTCTCAGCGATAGAGAAGACTTCACAGGAAAAAAGCTTGCCTGCCAACCTTGCGGGGAGCACAACTGGACAGGAAGGTCACAGATTCATCTGTCAGGGTAATCAAGAGGGTAATCCATGTTGAAATTCATCATATGGGACCACCCTTGACGGGGAGTTGCTGCGGATTGAACACTAGCTTGAAAAAGAGTGTTCACCTGAGTAGGGGAACTCTCCAATATCCAGCTTGGTTAACCGAGCTGCTTCACCCGGCTGTTACCATGGAGGCGCTTTCACAGGCGTACACCCTGAGTTTGTAGAATGGAAGGTTCGCTTTGGTGAGGGCGTTGGCGAACCAGAGCGGCACTCTGCTTTGAGACAGCACTTGTTCTGTGCTGACCTCCAAAACAGACAAGTTGCTTGGAACTTCCTTTTGCTGTCAAAGTAAAGGCACAAGGGGTGTAGTGGACACAACCCTGAAGGGATTGGGTCTTCCTAATTGGGAGTGCCTGCTGTTCACTACCTGGTCCTTTGGGCAGGTGACTCGAGGCACTCATTGGACATGAAGAATGCTTGTTGATCCCCTACCCTCTAAACCAAAGCAGTCTTCATTGTTGGTAAGAAAGATCAGCTTTTTTCAAGGGGCTAGAACAGGGGACAGGAAAGGCAAACAGGACCTGGGGCTGCTGACTCAGACGGAGCGACTGACTTGGACAGCTGGGTACAAAAAATCTTGGGAACCTATATTGTTGAACTTTCCATTCTTGACACATAACAAGGACTTGATTGGGACTTAATGTGGGTCATACAGTTTATACTTTGGTTGAAATCATTCACAACTTAACACACTTAAAATAGTTTTATAGCATGGCATACAGTTAAGTTATAACAGTGTTTAATTTGTTATTTTAACTTGTCTTATCCTTTTAATTCACAAAGTAAGATCTTTGATTCATCATAGGTAATATTCCATGACCTAATTTCTTCAGTTGTATGTATTTTACGAGGAAAATAAACAAAAACCGTATTATTATGTATTCTTTTCATTTCTGTATATATTCTATATATGTTAACATACAGCAAAGCATTACGTGCATTGTATTCTATATATTTAATAATTTACCAATTTTTTTTAATTATGGTAAACTACTTTCCAGGCCAGATTTATGTAATATCTATATGTGTGTGGTGTGATGTCTTCTGCTAAGACAGGGCTATTTGTTCAGGTGGGGTTAGTGGCTATCAGGTGGATGGGTGGCTCTCAGTGGCTCTGGCGATGGGATGATGAGACCAAGGCCGGCAAATGGAGTGAGAGATCAATCGCACACAGACAGAGAGAAAGAGGATGGTGCTAGATGTCAGCTCTGAATTAGATGTTAAATCTTTTGGACAAAACGTATTGTGTAAAGAATTTCTCATGTGCTGTTTCCTCAGCGATGATGTATGGAGCATATTGGCGAGAAAGCCGCCATCCAAATGTGCTGTTTCAGGGCTAAAGTGGCTGTCAAGATGTATTTTTATGGGCACATTTTCAATCTCTCTTCCTGCATCTCAGTCTTTTCGGTTATCAGTGGCATTCTAGCTGTGTTTGTGTCTCCGCTGAATCTGGGTGGCTCTTCTCCGACATGTCACTAAATGTATGAGGGAGCTGTTTTCTCTCTATCAGTTAAGAAGAAAGAAGTACTTAGCTTTTTTGCTCAGCTTTCAAAAGCTATAAAAGTCTATGTTGAAGATAATTCAGTGTGCTCATAAACTGCTTATGAAAAAACTGTAAATGTAAATGTTAATTTTGGGAACGTTCTAACCCCTTGACACCCGGAACAGGAATTGTCTATGTGTAACTTGGTAACATCTTGTGGCCCTTCTAAGTCTTTTGGTATATTTATGGTTTACTGCTTTATTGTCTACTTGATCCTTGTACTGTAAGTCGCTTTGGATAAAGGAGCATACTAAAAATAAGGATAGTTCTCAGAGGATAATATCCTTTTGGTCTGCAGGAGATCAGGTGATTGAATCCTTAAACTAAACAAACAAACCACAATGAGAAGATGATGAGACAATTGGAATAACATGTAAGTCCATAAAAGCTGAAGCTGCTTCACATCATACACATAAGTGTGACTCAGATAAAAAAAACAGTGAGTGAGAGCATTGTGTTGCACTGACGCTATAGAAGCGTGGAGGGTTCTGGGAAATGCAGTCCCAGGGGAAAGGAGATTTTAACAGCTTTGAGAAAGTAAACAATTTTGAGCAAATTAGAATTATCATACAACAGACTGTACGTTTATGACTTAAAAAAATCATATGATCAAATGTTCCTTCCTTTAACAAGTTTGGATTGCTTATTACAGAATTGTTGAGACATGTTGAAACAATGTCACAAATAAAAAAATTTAGCTGAACTTTTAATCCAGACCACTGCAAATCTACATACTTTTAAAGTGTGATGCTGATTAACTGATTGTGGCTTTTAGGTTTAGATTGGTGGGTTTAATTATGTGGTTACTGAAACTTTTGAGACTATTGAATCTTTTAAGTTTGGGCAATGAAGTCACATTAGATGCTCATGTCCTGACTTCTCTGATGTCTCTAATTCTTAACCAGAAAATGTAAGCGCTGATGTGTCTGATCCACTTAGTTTTTTAATGGAGAACTTTCTGACTGGCATTGTGGTGGCGAAAGATGAACAAGATATAATTTTCCAGTGAGCAAGTCAACATGTCCCAGTGGCGAGGAACCAGAGAACTATTAATTAAGAAATGGATAAAAATCCTTGGGAGAACCCAATCTCAGCAAGAAGGGCATTTTCTCTTATTATCTCTAATTCCAGCTTCACTCAATAACTTTGATTAGTTTGATTCAAACTTTTCTCTCACTCGCTCCAGTTTTCTCACAAGTTCATCAAACAACTGTGGATATATTATTTCATCAAACACGGTGAGTAATGGCTTCTCCTGCTCTTGTTATTTACTCTTCTTGTCACATGTACAGTTTATCTATCTCTTTCACTGATGAGGGATTCGCATGTGATAAATGCAGGGAAATAGTAAGACTGACAGAGAAGATTTCAGTTTTAGAGACACACATCCAAACTTTAACTGAGGATAGTAAGAATGTTAAAGACACAGCTTTGGATGCGTCTAGTTCTGGGTTTAATGCACATTGTTCGGTTCCGGTAGCAGAGCCCTTGCAGCAGGGCAACTGGGTGACTGTGAGATGGCATAGTCGTGGGACAAAACAACGCTCTTCTGTTCTGATGAAAACATTAAACAGGTTCTCCCCACTCAGTGATACACCCACTGCGAAACCTGATAAAAGTGCTCTAGTTATTGGTGATTCTAATGTACGGTATGTGAATATAGAGACACCAACCACCATAGTCAAATGTTTACTAGGAGCCAGAGCGCCTGACATCTTATCAAATTTAATAGTGCTGGCTAATGATAAACGTAAATACAGTAAGATTAATAATTACGCTGGCACTAAAGATGTTTGACTGCGCCAGTCGGAGATCACTAAAAATAACTTTAAAGAGGTGTTTGAACGTGGAGGTTGAACTTTTATCAAAATATGGTGGAATATCCAGAGAATGTCTGTATATTTGCTGACCTAGTAAGTGATGGGACACAGGTCTAAGAATCACGTCTAAGTCATGTGCTGCATAAACAACAACTAGGCAGGCGTCAGACATACAGCTTGGTGATACTGATTGCAGCTGATTGCATCAAGGTATGTAGAAGGCATTAATACATCTTTAATCAAAACCAAGACATTAAAACTGTAAATATTGTGGATTGTTTTTCCTAAATCTAGGAAGTTTCCGTTGTGTTCCCCAGTCTCCTTAATCTTTTGGTTTAGTCCTATGTATTAACTGTCTCTTGTAAAGTGTCTTGTTTCATGCTCCACTCATCTGTTATTTTTTGTTGAATGTGTAATCGTGCTCTGCTGAAAATGTTTACTGATTATGTAACGCAGTAACAATAAAATGGTAAGTGGAATCCAATATACGGGCACAGATAAGGGCAGGCAACAATACAATAATGAATGAAAAACAGGCAATCGACAGGGCAGGCAGCAAGCAAACGTTACATATCCAGACAGATTTTAGGGAAGGAAAATAAAACTCAAAGTCCAAATACACAATCCAAAACAGGCAACAGGTAATCTAAAAATAATCCAAGTGAAGCTCAGTCATGTAAGAAAGGGTAAGACAAGACTTCGATCGGAGTCTGAAGCAAGTACCTCCTCTTGTTTTGGCTGGGTTAAGATCCTAATGCAGCATTATCTCTTTCTTGATGCAGAAATCATTGCACCTATAAACAACACTTTAATTTGTCCACCCAACTATATACATGTAAATGTTTGTTCTCTTGTCCCGAACCAACAACATTAACAACAATTAGATACTCAGGGTGTAGTGTGCATTAAGGGTGCTACACATGGTCAATTGGAAGACCTGGGAAAGTCTTGTACACTTACTTTTTGTCCCACGCAGACTCCATTAAGTATTGTAGGAATTTTACCTCTGCCTTCTGGGGAGTCTCAAAGCATAGCTTCCATTCAAACCATACCCTAAAACAGCCCTTAAAAGTCCAAGCATATGTAAAGATCAAATGTAAAAGTTTTCACAGATGTTTTAACAATCCGAGATAGCAATAATCCAAAATCCATGGTATTGCATCATACAACAAGACCACAAGAGACTGTATGCATGCAGTGTAGATTGCATAAGTAAGCTTAAATCCAAGCCAGCTAAGTCTCTACCGCTCTCATAGCACATTTTTTCACAGAATGACAACAATATGTTTATTCAGAAAACATAAAAATGTCAGTAAACCAACAGCATTGTTGAGGGCCTGTGGTATACTGTGTTTTTTTCATAATAAGACAAGACATTGTCTTCCTAAGTTGTCAAGGTATGATGTAATGTTTGAATAATGTGGCTCCTGTGTACATTTGGAAAGTTAAGTGCACCAGATATAACTGATTTGACTGACTATTGCATTCGGTCTATGGAAGGAACACCAGCACATATTTAAGCAATACTAACCAAATTTGTCATGCTGCCCATTTTTTAATTTTAACAGGTAAGATTTAAAGAGTTACATATATACAACATAAAGTCCAGTCCTGTCAACACTTCAATGGCTCCCCATCACACATCCTATTGATTTTAAAATATTGCTTATTACTTATAACGTTTTAAATGGTTGGGATAAAAGAACAGGAAACATATAATTCTTCTTCTCTCTGCTGTAGCCTGAAATTAAACATCTGGTTTCGTCTGGCCAGAGGAGAACTGGCCCCCAAACTGATCCTTGATTCTTCCAAGGTTTTTTCTTAGTTGGGAACACTTATTTTACAGCGATATCGTTGACTTGATTGAAAATGACTGCAAAAACGGTATTTAAACTGTACAGAGATGACATCACCAAATTCAATGACGCACTGCCTTTTACTATCATTTTGCATTATTGACACAATGTTTTACAGACACAATGTTTTTCAGTTGCTTTGACCCAATGTATTTTGTTTAAAGTGCTTTATAAATAAAAGTGACTTGACTTGATTAATTGACTGACCCTAGCCCTAACCCCTAAGCCCAACAAACCCTTACCCAACCTAACCGAAACCTAACCTAACCTAACCTGACCTTACATAACCCCACATCTAACCACTAGCCCTAACCTAATCCTAACATCCCTACCCTACCCTATCCAACCCCTAACCCTAAACCCTAACCATACCCAACCTAATCTAATCTAACCTAACCTAACCCTAAACTATCCTACCCTTCACTAACGTAACCTAACCTTACCTAACCTAATCTAACCCCTAAACCAAAGCTAAGCCCAACCCCTAAACCTAAACCCTAACTTGCCCCTAAAACCAACATTACCTTAACCCTTACCCTAACCCAACCTGATCTAACATAACCCTAACAACTAACCCTATCTCTAACCCTAACTCTAAACTAACCTAACCATAACCTTAATCCCTACTCCCTAATCCCTAACCCCTAACCTACCCTACCCTAACCTAACCTAACCTTACCTAACCTGACCTGACCTGACCTGACCTGACCTGACCTGACCTGACCCAAACCTTAATTCTAACCTCTAAGCAATGAATTTGAATATAATGCCACATGTAAAACTTCAAAACTCTACTAAATCTCAAAAATATATAAAACTTTAAAATACAGCTCCAGAAAAAAATCGTTCCAAATTTAAATTTTATTTTTATTATTGAGATTTCTGACCAGTGTATTTTGAATTGCAACAAAACAAAACGTCAGTAGTGGTATAATGTCCCCCAACAGCTATGTGTAAAAAAATTTCCTTAATACATTACGTTTTTGATGTCTGAAATTGCAGAGGAAATTTTGTAATTTTAAACTTTCTCATCTATAAAATTGAAAATACAATCAATAATTATGCAAGAATAAAGGATTAAAAAGTACATATAGGAATATTGAAAATTATGTTTGATGTTGATAAATTATTCTATGGCTGTATATCAAGTGACTAAAACGCACTCAGTCTCACGCACTCTATAGCGAAATTTTTTGCGAAATTGGTTAATAGGTGTAAATAATAGATGAAAAAAATACTTATTTTCCTAACATTAAAAAGTGTGTAAACCAATTGCAGATGTTTGTATATATAAATACACATTGAATTATTAAAAATATCTTACTTAATAACATCAGGTGTTGATAATTTTTTTTTAAAACAATCACTTCCAGTAGGTATAACAAATAAGTTGACCAATCTAATGTTAACTGGACTTTTTTATTTTGGCATGCCATTGTGCAGATGCTCCCACAACAGACTCTTGAGTTTCTCTGTGTGTAATACTGTGGCAAAAGTTTATTTCAAACAATCTAAACAGTAAAATGCATCTAAATTTAAAACATCATCTCCAAAGTAACATAAGTTTGTCACATACAAATTCATGATACTAAGAAGCCCAATATGTTTTTGAGTTTTATTGTTAATTTTGCTTTCTTTGTATCCATCAACCCTAGCCATCATTCTCTAAACTACCTTCTCAACCGTTACCATGTCTGTCAGGTGTTAAGCCCTCTATCATCAGCATCCCCATCCTCCTCAAAGAACTCTGGATTCATAAGGGTTCACTTGTTTTCTCTTTTATACTCTCCTCAGGTAAGAATGTGATGGATATTTTATGAATCACAATAAAAAATGTATTCATATTGTGAATTGAAAAAGAGTAAACATTTCACATCTCCCCCTATTCCTGTCACATTCATTCTCTCTCTCTCTCTCTCTCTCTCTCTCTCTCTCTCTCTCTCTCTCTCTCTCTCTCTCTCTCTCTCTCTCTCTCTCTCTCTCTCTCTCTCTCTCTCTCTCTCTCTCTCTCTCTCTCTCTCTCTCTCTCTCTCTCTCTCTCTCTCTCTCTCCTCTCTCTCCTCTCTCTCCCTCTCTCTCTCTCTCTCTCTCTCTCTCTCTCTCTCTCTCTCTCTCACCAGGACATGCAATGATTTCTTTTATTGTAATTTAATTTATTTAAAAAGCCTTCACAGCCTAAATGATAACATATAAAGCATACAGAAATAAAACTATGAATAGCTCATGAATATTTAGTTATATTTAGTATATTCTGTAATGGGACAGCGGCAGCTATCTGTTTGGTCTAATTGCTTCATTTGACCTGCTTTCTCATGAATTAAAAGCCTGTCAGCAGCAGACGGATGATGGGATGGATCAGTGACCAGATCAATATTTCTGATCAATGACTGAATAGATCGATAAGTAAATGCAAGTGAATAAGATTGAAAAAGCAAATGAGGCTGAAGTCTCAAAGAGCAATGCCAAAAGTGAACAGGTATTCATGAGTGTAGTGGGTACAACAGCTCCTTTAGACAATTGTCATTTACACCATCACTGTTCATCGTCAATAAACTATTACCTCAAGAAAGTCAGAGGAAAGACACTAGGGACACATGGCCACAGTTGTGTATCTTCTATGTGATTTCTTAACACACCTGGATTGTAAAAATATGACAGACATACAAGGCATTTGAT
>CM065671.1:7460570-7461987 GCA_033220385.1 Triplophysa yarkandensis | reverse complement strand
TTCTGATAACAGCTTTCATATGTGTTTTCATGTGCTGCGGCCAACACAAGGGCCATTTATTCCATTACACATAACACAGGCATCAAGGTCTGCGCGGTTACAAGATAATCACACCGTGACGTCACAATAGATGTGCAGGGCTCTAATGAACGGTGTGGAACAGCGCAAGGTTAAGCCAAAGAGTCTGACATCACTGCTGTGCCCTGAAAACTTTTGTGTTAACGTTCTTAAAATTAAAATTCTTGTTCAGTTTTTAAATCTTAATTTTTAATCTTTTGCTGCTGTGAGCTTCTTCTTGTTAGAGTCGTACAACTCTTGAATGGAGCTCCTTAAGAATTCGATATATGTGATTTATATATTGTGTGATGTGAGAGTGCTTTGTTTTTTCCCTTCAATCCCTCGCTGCTGAATCTCATCTGACGGCTGAATTGTTCTCATGGATACCATGAAAATATTTTGGATGAACGTAACACAAGGCTGTGCTAGTGTTAAATCCCATACTGGACCTCTTAATGTGAGCTAATTATTGGAGACTGGACGAAATCAATACAAAAAACACATTTCCTACACGTGTGCTGCTGCCAAGTCCACACTATGCACATTTCTTTGCTCACTTTTTGCCCTATTTAAAGCGCTGAAAAATCTATCCCTATTTGCAAATACATATGAATTAAAAGTGTGAATGTGTGAGGTGGATTTTCCTAGGATTTTATTTCTGTTTAGCCGCTACTCTTTCTTTAAAAGGCATGTTCTTCATAAACCCCTTTTTTAAGATCTATTTAGGTCTTTATCCAGATATAACAACAATTATTTATGAATAAAGTAAAACAATCACAATCGTTTTGAGGGGATATTGTTATTTTATATTAACATTGAACCGAAAACAGAGGTCGTAACTGATCGTACACACACACAATTTTATCTGTAACTCTAAGAGAGGTGAGCAATATCTTTGTGAAGGGCCGGGCTGAGATTCAAAATGACACAGAAAAAGTAAATGAGTTAAATAATTCCGGTTATTCAAGTTTAACTGAAAATCACTGTTGCACAGAAACACTATTTGGTTTTGGTTTGGTTGGAAATGTTTGGGTGGGACAAAAAGAATCCATAACGTTCCAAATGACCTTGGTTTATCTCCTTCAGAATGCTTTTCACAGGATAATACTTTGCAGCATGACCAATCGGATTAGATCTTCTTCGATTAGAGCGGCTTAGAAATATTGCCTCGTCTGACTGCTTTCCGTGCAGCTTCTCCATCAACCCCTAACCCAGGCTTTTGATTAAACATTTATGATTTTGATTGTCATCTATCAAAACTAATTTTACACTTGAGTTAAGCAAGAACTGTGAAAAATTATCCACGGATTGACTTTTTAATTAATTACCATTTCTTTATTATCAGTCTTCGATTTTGTAT
>CM065671.1:7425570-7455570 GCA_033220385.1 Triplophysa yarkandensis | reverse complement strand
ATTCTAATACCTGCCTCAGGCCCTATGAATGATTTCTATCAATATAGATATATATATAAATAGAGGTTATATTCCATTAGAAAGGCATTGCAACACTGTCAGACTTACTTTCAAACATGTACAAGAGCAGATCTTTTGTAGAACATCCAAACACAAAGGGACTTTTTATGCAATGATCTGTAGAGTGTTGACTTTTCTTTACGTTAAACATTTATGGACATAATTCTAATGAAACCGTCATACTGTACAGAGTATAAATGATATGACATGATATATAATGTTTTATATTTATGTGCAGTCATATAGTTCCAAAAAAACGATGGCAATGAGACACTAGTATGGCAACCTCTTCTCCACATTAAACATAAATAGAAATTACGAATAAATAAAACAGTTTCATAATTCATAGAAAAAAAGATAAAGAACTATTGGTTTTCATTGAAAAGCCCTTTTCTTGACTTTGCTGTTTGCGTGTCAATAGAGACCGTAGCACACTATTTTTCAACTATTGACGCATGACGGATCAGTGCTCAAGAATCTTTCTCATAATATTCATGCTCAACGTTTCCAATATTCCAAAAGAGTTAAAAAAATTCCTTGTCTTCATAAATCGCACAATATGAGACCCAGAAACGATATGGGCGTGATGATATAATTAAGACGAGAGATTCCATGTTAAACTCACCAGAACACGGGTGACATGTTAAACCAGTATAAAGGGAATCAATCTTTTCCAAACATCAAACGCAGATTATCACTTCCATATGATGAATGTGTTTATCTTCCTTTAGAAATGTTTGACTAATAGTGCATGGTTTTAAACATGTATATATAAAGCCCATCGTGTTTTAACTCCCAAGTTCAGTGCATTGATCACATCCCTGATGCTGACAGTTTGTCCTTCAGACGTTTATCTTATGTGTGTCAAGTCTTTGTGTCCATCTCACATGTGTCAGCGGCAGGACGCGACGGGTCTCCCTGGTCTTGCCCTCCTCTATGTTTAACCTTGATATTTCATCTCAGCAGCAGTGAGCAAAAGTGAGATGTGCCGCAGGTAGTCAGAGAACGGGAAGCTGGAGACAGACAGAAAGTTCAGACCCTCGTGCACGTGGCGTTCTCCACTCAACAGCTGCTGCTCTCCCCACTTTTGGCCATGCTGGCAGAGCTGACGGCTATCTGACAGCCATTAGTGACATGATTCATGACTTTTTGTTTTAGCTGAGCCACCTGCTCTCGGAGAATGCTGGCGGTGGAAGCCAAGTCAGAGTTCTGCGTCTTCAACACCTTCACCTTCTCCTCTAGACGAGAGATTCTCTCCAGCTTCCGCTTGCGGCACTTGGAGGCGGCGATGCGGTTCCGCAGCTTCTTGCGCTCAGCCTTGATCCTTTCCTGGGTCTCCAGGTCGATGGGGGACAACGTAGGGGGCGAGGCGGCAGGGTCAACCCCTGGAGGGTGAGGCACCTCGGGTACCGTTTGGGGAGCATCAAGACCTCTACCGTGAGAGTGATGACCTTGAGCACTGTGAGCGGAGGCGTAGGTGATCTGCCCTCCGGGGTACGAGGACGTAATCTGGTTTGGGTTGTAGCTGCTCAAGTTTGTGTAAATTGGCATTTCGCCACCAGGCATTAGGTTCCTCTGGTAGGATCCCTGGATGGAGGACGTAGGAGACATCGGTGCTCCGACCAGCTGATTCTGTTTGTGCAGATCGGCAAGAGCTTTCACAAAGCCATCAGCAAATCCTTCCTGTTCGTTGGTGGCTTGGTTTCGGTACATGAAGGGATTGGCGGTGGAGTTCGGAGCCGGGGTTGTAGTCACCAGTCCCTGGTTGGACTGGATTATCATGTGTTCCAGATCCGGAGACGAGAGCTTCAGGAGGTTAATGTCTGCCGAGGACATCAGCGAGCTGCTGGGATTGGCGCTCATACCGAGGCCATTTGGGTTGATGTTAGGGCCGTTGCTTCCCACTTGTCCCGGCAACAGTTTGAGGTTGGTGACGTTTGCAACGCTGCTGGAGAAATGATGTGCCATGTTTTTTTTGCTTATCATCTTGTGGCCTTGATATCGATCATAATCCGGGATTTGTCCAAAGTTTGGAGCGTTGTCGTCGTGATAGAAGGGCGTTTCCATCCTACCAGTCATTGACGCCGCGGGACAATTTCCTCATAATACAAGCAAAAAGTACCTGAACACGCGATGTTCACCCATGAACTCTTCCCAGCATCATAGAAGTGCTTTACATTCACCCGTCTCTGACACCAGAGATCTACAATAGGAAACCTAACAAAAAACACAGAAAAAATCTTTAAAATCTCAAAAATACACCCTACAAAACAGAATGAAATACATGTAAATAACGGCGAAACTGAAAGACAAGAACAAATGTAAAGTGACTCTAAAGTCCTGACATGAAATATCTTCAGCTTCTGTGACCTCACTTCAGTCTTGTGTAGATTGTAACAGGAACATGATGGGCACAGACTCATGAGACTCATTGATAGAAATGAGACTTACTGACGGATCGAGCACAAGGCAAACACAAATCCAGCGACTGAAAACCGACATCGATTATCCGCGCGTCGCCGTCTGTGCTGATATCGTGACGCGACGCGACGCGTCTGTGTGTCGGAATAAATCCGTCAGTGTCGCGCGCTGCTGCTGTCAGTGCGTCTGTGGGATTTCTGCTGCTGTCTGTGAGTCCAACACGCCCTTCAGTTCCTGAAACTAACACTGCGTCTGACGCAACGCCTCCTGACGCCTCCTGACGCGCGTCGCGTTGCGTTTATTGGCCGCCTGTGAGCGGTGGCAGCCCACTGCACTCCACTGAACATAAGACGCGATCTCTGAGATCTTGTGTGAGATAGAAAGTTTCTGCTCAAACATCTTCCATTATTTGTGAAGGTGAATGTTGTCACCCAGCCATCAAACAAAACAACACAAAACAACACAAAACAACACAAAACACAAAACAACACAAAACAACACAAAACAACACAAAACACAAAACAACACAAAACACAAAACAACACAAAACACAAAACAACACAAAACAACACAACACAACACAAAACACAAAACAACACAAAACACAAAAGCGATCCTCTGAGATCTTGTGTGAGATAGAAAGTTTCTGCTCAAACATCTTCCATTATTTGTGAAGGGGAATGTTGTCACCCAGCCATCAAACAAAACAACACAAAACACAAAACAACACAAAACAACACAAAACACAAAACAACACAAAACACAAAACAACACAAAACAACACAAAACAACACAAAACACAAAAGCGATCTCTGAGATCTTGTGTGAGATAGAAAGTTTCTGCTCAAACATCTTCCATTATTTGTGAAGGGGAATGTTGTCACCCAGCCATCAAACAAAACAACACAAAACACAAAACAACACAAAACAACACAAAACACAAAACAACACAAAACAACACAAAACACAAAACACAAAACAACACAAAACAACACAAAACAACACAACACACACAACACAAAACACAAAACAACACAAAACAACACAACACAAAACAACACAAAACAACACAAAACACAAAAGCGATCTCTGAGATCTTGTGTGAGATAGAAAGTTTCTGCTCAAACATCTTCCATTATTTGTGAAGGGGAATGTTGTCACCCAGCCATCAAACAAAACAACACAAAACACAAAACAACACAAAACAACACAAAACACAAAACACAAAACAACACAAAACAACACAAAACACAAAACAACACAAAACACAAAACAACACAAAACAACACAAAACACAAAAGCGATCTCTGAGATCTTGTGTGAGATAGAAAGTTTCTGCTCAAACATCTTCCATTATTTGTGAAGGGGAATGTTGTCACCCAGCCATCAAACAAAACAACACAAAACACAAAACAACACAAAACAACACAAAACACAAAACAACACAAAACAACACAAAACACAAAAGCGATCTCTGAGATCTTGTGTGAGATAGAAAGTTTCTGCTCAAACATCTTCCATTATTTGTGAAGGGGAATGTTGTCACCCAGCCATCAAACAAAACAACACAAAACACAAAACAACACAAAACAACACAAAACACAAAACAACACAAAACAACACAAAACACAAAACAACACAAAACAACACAAAACAACACAACACAAAACAACACAAAACAACACAAAACACAAAAGCGATCTCTGAGATCTTGTGTGAGATAGAAAGTTTCTGCTCAAACATCTTCCATTATTTGTGAAGGGGAATGTTGTCACCCAGCCATCAAACA
Source organism: Triplophysa yarkandensis (assembly GCA_033220385.1). Classification (NCBI taxonomy): domain Eukaryota; kingdom Metazoa; phylum Chordata; class Actinopteri; order Cypriniformes; family Nemacheilidae; genus Triplophysa; species Triplophysa yarkandensis. Next base: position 7,451,300 of record CM065671.1, on the reverse strand, counting down.
AAACAACACAAAACACAAAACAACACAAAACAACACAAAACACAAAACAACACAAAACAACACAAAACACAAAACACAAAACAACACAAAACAACACAAAACAACACAACACACACAACACAAAACACAAAACAACACAAAACAACACAAAACAACACAACACAAAACAACACAAAACAACACAAAACACAAAAGCGATCTCTGAGATCTTGTGTGAGATAGAAAGTTTCTGCTCAAACATCTTCCATTATTTGTGAAGGGGAATGTTGTCACCCAGCCATCAAACAAAACAACACAAAACACAAAACAACACAAAACAACACAAAACACAAAACAACACAAAACAACACAAAACACAAAACAACACAAAACAACACAAAACAACACAAAACAACACAAAACACAAAAGCGATCTCTGAGATCTTGTGTGAGATAGAAAGTTTCTGCTCAAACATCTTCCATTATTTGTGAAGGGGAATGTTGTCACCCAGCCATCAAACAAAACAACACAAAACACAAAACAACACAAAACAACACAAAACACAAAACAACACAAAACAACACAAAACACAAAACACAAAACAACACAAAACAACACAAAACAACACAACACACACAACACAAAACACAAAACAACACAAAACAACACAAAACAACACAACACAAAACAACACAAAACAACACAAAACACAAAAGCGATCTCTGAGATCTTGTGTGAGATAGAAAGTTTCTGCTCAAACATCTTCCATTATTTGTGAAGGTGAATGTTGTCACCCAGCCATCAAACAAAACAACACAAAACACAAAACAACACAAAACAACACAAAACACAAAACAACACAAAACAACACAAAACACAAAACACAAAACAACACAAAACAACACAAAACACAAAACAACACAAAACACAAAACAACACAAAACAACACAAAACAACACAAAACAACACAAAACACAAAACAACACAAAACAACACAAAACACAAAACAACACAAAACACAAAACAACACAAAACAACACAAAACAACACAAAACAACACAAAACAACACAAAACAACACAACACAAAACAACACAAAACAACACAAAACACAAAAGCGATCTCTGAGATCTTGTGTGAGATAGAAAGTTTCTGCTCAAACATCTTCCATTATTTGTGAAGGTGAATGTTGTCACCCAGCCATCAAACAAAACAACACAAAACACAAAACAACACAAAACACAAAACAACACAAAACAACACAAAACACAAAACAACACAAAACACAAAACAACACAAAACAACACAAAACAACACAAAACAACACAAAACAACACAAAACAACACAAAACAACACAACACAAAACAACACAAAACAACACAAAACACAAAAGCGATCTCTGAGATCTTGTGTGAGATAGAAAGTTTCTGCTCAAACATCTTCCATTATTTGTGAAGGGGAATGTTGTCACCCAGCCATCAAACAAAACAACACAAAACACAAAACAACACAAAACAACACAAAACACAAAACAACACAAAACAACACAAAACACAAAACACAAAACAACACAAAACAACACAAAACACAAAACAACACAAAACACAAAACAACACAAAACAACACAAAACAACACAAAACACAAAAGCGATCTCTGAGATCTTGTGTGAGATAGAAAGTTTCTGCTCAAACATCTTCCATTATTTGTGAAGGTGAATGTTGTCACCCAGCCATCAAACAAAACACAAAACAACACAAAACAACACAAAACAACACAAAACACAAAACAACACAAAACACAAAACAACACAACACAACACAAAACAACACAAAACAACACAAAACAACACAAAACACAAAAGCGATCCTCTGAGATCTTGTGTGAGATAGAAAGTTTCTGCTCAAACATCTTCCATTATTTGTGAAGGTGAATGTTGTCACCCAGCCATCAAACAAAACACAAAACAACACAAAACACAAAACAACACAAAACAACACAAAACACAAAACAACACAAAACACAAAACAACACAAAACACAAAACACAAAACAACACAAAACAACACAACACAACACAAAACACAAAACAACACAAAACACAAAAGCGATCCTCTGAGATCTTGTGTGAGATAGAAAGTTTCTGCTCAAACATCTTCCATTATTTGTGAAGGTGAATGTTGTCACCCAGCCATCAAACAAAACAACACAAAACACAAAACAACACAAAACAACACAAAACAACACAACACAAAACACAAAACAACACAAAACACAAAAGCGATCCTCTGAGATCTTGTGTGAGATAGAAAGTTTCTGCTCAAACATCTTCCATTATTTGTGAAGGGGAATGTTGTCACCCAGCCATCAAACAAAACAACACAAAACACAAAACAACACAAAACAACACAAAACACAAAACAACACAAAACACAAAACAACACAAAACAACACAAAACAACACAAAACACAAAAGCGATCTCTGAGATCTTGTGTGAGATAGAAAGTTTCTGCTCAAACATCTTCCATTATTTGTGAAGGGGAATGTTGTCACCCAGCCATCAAACAAAACAACACAAAACACAAAACAACACAAAACAACACAAAACACAAAACAACACAAAACAACACAAAACACAAAACACAAAACAACACAAAACAACACAAAACAACACAACACACACAACACAAAACACAAAACAACACAAAACAACACAAAACAACACAACACAAAACAACACAAAACAACACAAAACACAAAAGCGATCTCTGAGATCTTGTGTGAGATAGAAAGTTTCTGCTCAAACATCTTCCATTATTTGTGAAGGGGAATGTTGTCACCCAGCCATCAAACAAAACAACACAAAACACAAAACAACACAAAACAACACAAAACACAAAACAACACAAAACAACACAAAACACAAAAGCGATCTCTGAGATCTTGTGTGAGATAGAAAGTTTCTGCTCAAACATCTTCCATTATTTGTGAAGGGGAATGTTGTCACCCAGCCATCAAACAAAACACAAAACAACACAAAACAACACAAAACAACACAAAACACAAAACAACACAAAACACAAAACAACACAAAACAACACAAAACAACACAAAACACAAAACACAAAACAACACAAAACACAAAACACAAAACACAAAACAACACAAAACAACACAAAACAACACAAAACACAAAACACAAAACAACACAAAACACAAAACAACACAAAACAACACAAAACAACACAAAACACAAAACACAAAACAACACAAAACACAAAACACAAAACAACACAAAACACAAAACACAAAACAACACAAAACAACACAAAACAACACAAAACACAAAACAACACAAAACACAAAACAAAACAAAACAACACAAAACAACACAAAACACAAAACAACACAAAACAACACAAAACAACACAAAACACAAAACAACACAAAACAACACAAAACACAAAACAACACAAAACAACACAAAACACAAAAGCGATCTCTGAGATCTTGTGTGAGATAGAAAGTTTCTGCTCAAACATCTTCCATTATTTGTGAAGGGGAATGTTGTCACCCAGCCATCAAACAAAACAACACAAAACACAAAACAACACAAAACAACACAAAACACAAAACAACACAAAACAACACAAAACACAAAACAACACAAAACAACACAAAACAACACAACACAAAACAACACAAAACAACACAAAACACAAAAGCGATCTCTGAGATCTTGTGTGAGATAGAAAGTTTCTGCTCAAACATCTTCCATTATTTGTGAAGGGGAATGTTGTCACCCAGCCATCAAACAAAACAACACAAAACACAAAACAACACAAAACAACACAAAACACAAAACAACACAAAACAACACAAAACACAAAACACAAAACAACACAAAACAACACAAAACAACACAACACACACAACACAAAACACAAAACAACACAAAACAACACAAAACAACACAACACAAAACAACACAAAACAACACAAAACACAAAAGCGATCTCTGAGATCTTGTGTGAGATAGAAAGTTTCTGCTCAAACATCTTCCATTATTTGTGAAGGGGAATGTTGTCACCCAGCCATCAAACAAAACAACACAAAACACAAAACAACACAAAACAACACAAAACACAAAACAACACAAAACAACACAAAACACAAAACAACACAAAACAACACAAAACAACACAACACAAAACAACACAAAACAACACAAAACACAAAAGCGATCTCTGAGATCTTGTGTGAGATAGAAAGTTTCTGCTCAAACATCTTCCATTATTTGTGAAGGGGAATGTTGTCACCCAGCCATCAAACAAAACAACACAAAACACAAAACAACACAAAACAACACAAAACACAAAACAACACAAAACAACACAAAACACAAAACACAAAACAACACAAAACAACACAAAACAACACAACACACACAACACAAAACACAAAACAACACAAAACAACACAAAACAACACAACACAAAACAACACAAAACAACACAAAACACAAAAGCGATCTCTGAGATCTTGTGTGAGATAGAAAGTTTCTGCTCAAACATCTTCCATTATTTGTGAAGGTGAATGTTGTCACCCAGCCATCAAACAAAACAACACAAAACACAAAACAACACAAAACAACACAAAACACAAAACAACACAAAACACAAAACACAAAACAACACAAAACAACACAAAACACAAAACAACACAAAACACAAAACAACACAAAACAACACAAAACAACACAAAACAACACAAAACACAAAACAACACAAAACAACACAAAACACAAAACAACACAAAACACAAAACAACACAAAACAACACAAAACAACACAAAACAACACAAAACAACACAAAACAACACAAAACAACACAACACAAAACAACACAAAACAACACAAAACACAAAAGCGATCTCTGAGATCTTGTGTGAGATAGAAAGTTTCTGCTCAAACATCTTCCATTATTTGTGAAGGTGAATGTTGTCACCCAGCCATCAAACAAAACACAAAACAACACAAAACAACACAAAACAACACAAAACACAAAACAACACAAAACAACACAAAACACAAAACACAAAACAACACAAAACAACACAAAACACAAAACAACACAAAACACAAAACAACACAAAACAACACAAAACACAAAAGCGATCTCTGAGATCTTGTGTGAGATAGAAAGTTTCTGCTCAAACATCTTCCATTATTTGTGAAGGTGAATGTTGTCACCCAGCCATCAAACAAAACACAAAACAACACAAAACAACACAAAACAACACAAAACACAAAACAACACAAAACACAAAACAACACAACACAACACAAAACAACACAAAACAACACAAAACAACACAAAACACAAAAGCGATCCTCTGAGATCTTGTGTGAGATAGAAAGTTTCTGCTCAAACATCTTCCATTATTTGTGAAGGTGAATGTTGTCACCCAGCCATCAAACAAAACACAAAACAACACAAAACACAAAACAACACAAAACAACACAAAACACAAAACAACACAAAACACAAAACAACACAAAACACAAAACAACACAAAACAACACAAAACACAAAACAACACAAAACAACACAAAACACAAAACAACACAAAACACAAAACAACACAAAACAACACAACACAAAACACAAAACAACACAAAACACAAAAGCGATCCTCTGAGATCTTGTGTGAGATAGAAAGTTTCTGCTCAAACATCTTCCATTATTTGTGAAGGTGAATGTTGTCACCCAGCCATCAAACAAAACACAAAACAACACAAAACACAAAACAACACAAAACAACACAAAACACAAAACACAAAACAACACAAAACAACACAAAACAACACAACACACACAACACAAAACACAAAACAACACAAAACAACACAACACAAAACAACACAAAACAACACAAAACACAAAAGCGATCTCTGAGATCTTGTGTGAGATAGAAAGTTTCTGCTCAAACATCTTCCATTATTTGTGAAGGGGAATGTTGTCACCCAGCCATCAAACAAAACACAAAACAACACAAAACAACACAAAACAACACAAAACACAAAACAACACAAAACAACACAAAACACAAAACAACACAAAACACAAAACAACACAAAACACAAAACAACACAAAACAACACAACACAACACAAAACACAAAACAACACAAAACACAAAAGCGATCCTCTGAGATCTTGTGTGAGATAGAAAGTTTCTGCTCAAACATCTTCCATTATTTGTGAAGGGGAATGTTGTCACCCAGCCATCAAACAAAACACAAAACAACACAAAACAACACAAAACACAAAACACAAAACACAAAACAACACAAAACAACACAAAACAACACAAAACACAAAACAACACAAAACAACACAAAACAACACAAAACAACACAAAACACAAAACAACACAAAACACAAAACAACACAAAACACAAAACAACACAAAACAACACAACACAACACAAAACACAAAACAACACAAAACACAAAAGCGATCCTCTGAGATCTTGTGTGAGATAGAAAGTTTCTGCTCAAACATCTTCCATTATTTGTGAAGGTGAATGTTGTCACCCAGCCATCAAACAAAACACAAAACAACACAAAACACAAAACAACACAAAACAACACAAAACACAAAACACAAAACAACACAAAACAACACAAAACACAAAACAACACAAAACACAAAACAACACAAAACAACACAAAACAACACAAAACACAAAAGCGATCTCTGAGATCTTGTGTGAGATAGAAAGTTTCTGCTCAAACATCTTCCATTATTTGTGAAGGGGAATGTTGTCACCCAGCCATCAAACAAAACAACACAAAACACAAAACAACACAAAACAACACAAAACACAAAACAACACAAAACAACACAAAACAACACAAAACACAAAACAACACAAAACAACACAAAACAACACAAAACAACACAAAACACAAAACACAAAACAACACAAAACAACACAAAACAACACAACACACACAACACAAAACACAAAACAACACAAAACAACACAAAACAACACAACACAAAACAACACAAAACAACACAAAACACAAAAGCGATCTCTGAGATCTTGTGTGAGATAGAAAGTTTCTGCTCAAACATCTTCCATTATTTGTGAAGGGGAATGTTGTCACCCAGCCATCAAACAAAACAACACAAAACACAAAACAACACAAAACAACACAAAACACAAAACAACACAAAACAACACAAAACACAAAACAACACAAAACAACACAAAACAACACAACACAAAACAACACAAAACAACACAAAACACAAAAGCGATCTCTGAGATCTTGTGTGAGATAGAAAGTTTCTGCTCAAACATCTTCCATTATTTGTGAAGGGGAATGTTGTCACCCAGCCATCAAACAAAACAACACAAAACACAAAACAACACAAAACAACACAAAACACAAAACAACACAAAACAACACAAAACACAAAACACAAAACAACACAAAACAACACAAAACAACACAACACACACAACACAAAACACAAAACAACACAAAACAACACAAAACAACACAACACAAAACAACACAAAACAACACAAAACACAAAAGCGATCTCTGAGATCTTGTGTGAGATAGAAAGTTTCTGCTCAAACATCTTCCATTATTTGTGAAGGTGAATGTTGTCACCCAGCCATCAAACAAAACAACACAAAACACAAAACAACACAAAACAACACAAAACACAAAACAACACAAAACAACACAAAACACAAAACACAAAACAACACAAAACAACACAAAACACAAAACAACACAAAACACAAAACAACACAAAACAACACAAAACAACACAAAACAACACAAAACACAAAACAACACAAAACAACACAAAACACAAAACAACACAAAACACAAAACAACACAAAACAACACAAAACAACACAAAACAACACAAAACAACACAAAACAACACAAAACAACACAACACAAAACAACACAAAACAACACAAAACACAAAAGCGATCTCTGAGATCTTGTGTGAGATAGAAAGTTTCTGCTCAAACATCTTCCATTATTTGTGAAGGTGAATGTTGTCACCCAGCCATCAAACAAAACACAAAACAACACAAAACAACACAAAACAACACAAAACACAAAACAACACAAAACAACACAAAACACAAAACACAAAACAACACAAAACAACACAAAACACAAAACAACACAAAACACAAAACAACACAAAACAACACAAAACACAAAAGCGATCTCTGAGATCTTGTGTGAGATAGAAAGTTTCTGCTCAAACATCTTCCATTATTTGTGAAGGTGAATGTTGTCACCCAGCCATCAAACAAAACACAAAACAACACAAAACAACACAAAACAACACAAAACACAAAACAACACAAAACACAAAACAACACAACACAACACAAAACAACACAAAACAACACAAAACAACACAAAACACAAAAGCGATCCTCTGAGATCTTGTGTGAGATAGAAAGTTTCTGCTCAAACATCTTCCATTATTTGTGAAGGTGAATGTTGTCACCCAGCCATCAAACAAAACACAAAACAACACAAAACACAAAACAACACAAAACAACACAAAACACAAAACAACACAAAACACAAAACAACACAAAACACAAAACAACACAAAACAACACAAAACACAAAACAACACAAAACAACACAAAACACAAAACAACACAAAACACAAAACAACACAAAACAACACAACACAAAACACAAAACAACACAAAACACAAAAGCGATCCTCTGAGATCTTGTGTGAGATAGAAAGTTTCTGCTCAAACATCTTCCATTATTTGTGAAGGTGAATGTTGTCACCCAGCCATCAAACAAAACACAAAACAACACAAAACACAAAACAACACAAAACAACACAAAACACAAAACACAAAACAACACAAAACAACACAAAACACAAAACAACACAAAACACAAAACAACACAAAACAACACAAAACAACACAAAACACAAAAGCGATCTCTGAGATCTTGTGTGAGATAGAAAGTTTCTGCTCAAACATCTTCCATTATTTGTGAAGGTGAATGTTGTCACCCAGCCATCAAACAAAACACAAAACAACACAAAACAACACAAAACAACACAAAACACAAAACAACACAAAACAACACAAAACACAAAACAACACAAAACACAAAACAACACAAAACACAAAACAACACAAAACAACACAACACAACACAAAACACAAAACAACACAAAACACAAAAGCGATCCTCTGAGATCTTGTGTGAGATAGAAAGTTTCTGCTCAAACATCTTCCATTATTTGTGAAGGTGAATGTTGTCACCCAGCCATCAAACAAAACACAAAACAACACAAAACAACACAAAACACAAAACACAAAACACAAAACAACACAAAACAACACAAAACAACACAAAACACAAAACAACACAAAACAACACAAAACAACACAAAACAACACAAAACACAAAACAACACAAAACACAAAACAACACAAAACACAAAACAACACAAAACAACACAACACAACACAAAACACAAAACAACACAAAACACAAAAGCGATCCTCTGAGATCTTGTGTGAGATAGAAAGTTTCTGCTCAAACATCTTCCATTATTTGTGAAGGTGAATGTTGTCACCCAGCCATCAAACAAAACACAAAACAACACAAAACACAAAACAACACAAAACAACACAAAACACAAAACACAAAACAACACAAAACAACACAAAACACAAAACAACACAAAACACAAAACAACACAAAACAACACAAAACAACACAAAACACAAAAGCGATCTCTGAGATCTTGTGTGAGATAGAAAGTTTCTGCTCAAACATCTTCCATTATTTGTGAAGGGGAATGTTGTCACCCAGCCATCAAACAAAACAACACAAAACACAAAACAACACAAAACAACACAAAACACAAAACAACACAAAACAACACAAAACACAAAACAACACAAAACAACACAAAACAACACAAAACACAAAACACAAAACAACACAAAACAACACAAAACAACACAAAACAACACAAAACACAAAACAACACAAAACACAAAACAACACAAAACACAAAACAACACAAAACACAAAAGCGATCCTCTGAGATCTTGTGTGAGATAGAAAGTTTCTGCTCAAACATCTTCCATTATTTGTGAAGATGAATGTTGTCACCCAGCCATCAAACAAAACACAAAACAACACAAAACACAAAACAACACAAAACAACACAACACACACAACACAAAACAACACAAAACACAAAACAACACAAAACAACACAAAACAACACAAAACAACACAAAACACAAAAGCGATCTCTGAGATCTTGTGTGAGATAGAAAGTTTCTGCTCAAACATCTTCCATTATTTGTGAAGGTGAATGTTGTCACCCAGCCATCAAACAAAACACAAAACAACACAAAACACAAAACAACACAAAACAACACAACACACACAACACAAAACAACACAAAACACAAAACAACACAACACAACACAAAACAACACAAAACAACACAAAACACAAAAGCGATCTCTGAGATCTTGTGTGAGATAGAAAGTTTCTGCTCAAACATCTTCCATTATTTGTGAAGGTGAATGTTGTCACCCAGCCATCAAACAAAACACAAAACAACACAAAACACAAAACAACACAAAACACAAAACAACACAACACAACACAAAACAACACAAAACAACACAAAACAACACAAAACACAAAAGCGATCTCTGAGATCTTGTGTGAGATAGAAAGTTTCTGCTCAAACATCTTCCATTATTTGTGAAGGTGAATGTTGTCACCCAGCCATCAAACAAAACACAAAACAACACAAAACACAAAACAACACAAAACACAAAACAACACAACACAACACAAAACAACACAAAACAACACAAAACAACACAAAACACAAAAGCGATCCTCTGAGATCTTGTGTGAGATAGAAAGTTTCTGCTCAAACATCTTCCATTATTTGTGAAGGGGAATGTTGTCACCCAGCCATCAAACAAAACACAAAACAACACAAAACAACACAAAACAACACAAAACAACACAACACAACACAAAACACAAAACAACACAAAACACAAAAGCGATCCTCTGAGATCTTGTGTGAGATAGAAAGTTTCTGCTCAAACATCTTCCATTATTTGTGAAGGTGAATGTTGTCACCCAGCCATCAAACAAAACACAAAACACACAACACAAAACAACACAAAACAACACAAAACACAAAACAACACAAAACAACACAAAACACACAACACAAAACAACACAAAACACAAAAGCGATCTCTGAGATCTTGTGTGAGATAGAAAGTTTCTGCTCAAACATCTTCCATTATTTGTGAAGGTGAATGTTGTCACCCAGCCATCAAACAAAACACAAAACAACACAAAACACAAAACAACACAAAACACAAAACAACACAACACAAAACAACACAAAACAACACAAAACACAAAAGCGATCCTCTGAGATCTTGTGTGAGATAGAAAGTTTCTGCTCAAACATCTTCCATTATTTGTGAAGGGGAATGTTGTCACCCAGCCATCAAACAAAACACAAAACAACACAAAACAACACAAAACAACACAAAACAACACAACAAAACACAAAACAACACAAAACACAAAAGCGATCCTCTGAGATCTTGTGTGAGATAGAAAGTTTCTGCTCAAACATCTTCCATTATTTGTGAAGGTGAATGTTGTCACCCAGCCATCAAACAAAACACAAAACAACACAAAACAACACAAAACAACACAAAACACAAAACACAAAACAACACAAAACAAAACAACACAAAACACAAAACACAAAACAACACAAAACAACACAAAACAACACAAAACACAAAACACAAAACAACACAAAACACAAAACACAAAACACAAAACAACACAAAACACAAAACACAAAACACAAAACACAAAACACAAAACACAAAACAACACAAAACACAAAACACAAAACACAAAACAACACAAAACACAAAACAACACAAAACACAAAACACAAAACAACACAAAACACAAAACACAAAACACAAAACACAAAACACAAAACAACACAAAACACAAAACAACACAAAACACAAAACAACACAAAACACAAAACAACACAAAACACAAAACACAAAACAACACAAAACACAAAACACAAAACAACACAAAACACAAAACACAAAACAACACAAAACACAAAACACAAAACACAAAACAACACAAAACACAAAACAACACAAAACACAAAACACAAAACAACACAAAACACAAAACAGCACAAAACACAAAACAACACAAAACACAACACAACACAAAACAACACAAAACAAAACAACACAAAACACAAAACAACACAAAACACAAAACAACACAAAACACAAAACAACACAAAACAACACAAAACACAAAACAACACAAAACAACACAAAACAACACAAAACAACACAAAACAACACAAAACAACACAAAACAACACAAAACACAAAACAACACAAACACAACACACAAAACAACACAAAACACAAAACAACACAAAACAACACAAAACAACACAAAACAACACAAAACAACACAAAACACAAAACAACACAAAACACAAAACAACACAAAACAACACAAAACACAAAACAACACAAAACACAAAACAACACAAAACACAAAACAACACAAAACACAAAACAACACAAAACACAAAACAACACAAACACAACACACAAAACAACACAAAACACAAAACAACACAAAACAACACAAAACAACACAAAACAATACAAAACACAAAACAACACAAAACACAAAACAACACAAAACAACACAAAACAACACAAAACACAAAACAACACAAAACAACACAAACACAAAACAACACAAAACAACACAAAACACAAAACAACACAGAACACAAAACAACACAAAACACAAAACAACACAGAACACAAAACAACACAAAACACAAAACAACACAGAACACAAAACAACACAAAACACAGAACACAAAACAACACAAAACACAAAACAACACAAAACACAAAACAATACAGAACACAAAACAACACAAAACAACACAAAACAAAACAAAACAACACAAAACAACACAAACACAAAACACAAAACAACACAAAACAACACAAAACACAAAACAACACAAAACACAAAACAACACAAAACACAAAACAACACAAAACACAAAACAACACAAAACATAAAACAACACAAAACAACACAAAACAACACAAAACAACACAAAACAACTCAAAACACAAAACAACACAAAACAACACAAAACACAAAACAACACAAAACACATAACAACACAAAACACAAAACAACACAAAACACAGAACGCAGACTTTCTTTTACTTTCAGTTTGGGCATTTACACAATTCTGTATTTGTGATGATACTCAACTTTCTGTATTTGTGATACTCAACTTTCTGTATTTGTAATACTCAACTTTCTGTATTTGTGATACTCAACTTTCTGTATTTGTAATACTCAACTTTCTGTATTTGTGAGGATACTCAACTTTATGTATTTGTGATACTCAACTTTCTGTATTTGTGATGATACTCAACTTTCTGTATTTGTGATGATACTCAACTTTATGTATTTGTGATACTCAACTTTCTGTATTTGTGATACTCAACTTTCTGTATTTGTGATGATACTCAACTTTCTGTATTTGTGATGATACTCAACTTTCTGTATTTGTGATGATACTCAACTTTCTGTATTTGTGATGATACTCAACTTTCTGTATTTGTGATGATACTCAACTTTCTTTATTTGTGATACTCAACTTTCTGTATTTGTGATACTCAACTTTCTGTATTTGTGATGATACTCAACTTTCTGTATTTGTGATGATACTCAACTTTCTGTATTTGTGATGATACTCAACTTTCTTTATTTGTAATACTCAACTTTATGTATTTGTGATGATACTCAACTTTCTGTATTTGTGATGATACTCAACTTTCTGTATTTGTGATGATACTCAACTTTCTGTATTTGTGATGATACTCAACTTTCTGTATTTGTGATACTCAACTTTCTGTATTTGTGATACTCAACTTTCTGTATTTGTGATACTCAACTTTCTGTATTTGTGATACTCAACTTTCTGTATTTGTAATACTCAACTTTCTGTATTTGTGATACTCAACTTTCTGTATTTGTGATGATACTCAACTTTCTGTATTTGTGATGATACTCAACTTTCTGTATTTGTGATACTCAACTTTCTGTATTTGTAATACTCAACTTTCTGTATTTGTGATACTCAACTTTCTGTATTTGTGATGATACTCAACTTTCTGTATTTGTGATGATACTCAACTTTCTGTATTTGTGATGATACTCAACTTTCTGTATTTGTGATGATACTCAACTTTCTGTATTTGTGATACTCAACTTTCTGTATTTGTAATACTCAACTTTCTGTATTTGTGATACTCAACTTTCTGTATTTGTGATGATTCTCAACTTTCTGTATTTGTGATGATACTCAACTTTCTGTATTTGTGATGATACTCAACTTTCTGTATTTGTGATGATACTCAACTTTCTGTATTTGTGATGATACTCAACTTTCTGTATTTGTGATGATACTCAACTTTCTGTATTTGTGATGATACTCAACTTTCTTTATTTGTGATACTCAACTTTCTGTATTTGTGATACTCAACTTTCTGTATTTGTGATGATACTCAACTTTCTGTATTTGTGATGATACTCAACTTTCTGTATTTGTGATGATACTCAACTTTCTTTATTTGTAATACTCAACTTTATGTATTTGTGATGATACTCAACTTTCTGTATTTGTGATGATACTCAACTTTCTGTATTTGTGATGATACTCAACTTTCTGTATTTGTGATGATACTCAACTTTCTGTATTTGTGATACTCAACTTTCTGTATTTGTGATACTCAACTTTCTGTATTTGTGATACTCAACTTTCTGTATTTGTGATACTCAACTTTCTGTATTTGTAATACTCAACTTTCTGTATTTGTGATACTCAACTTTCTGTATTTGTGATGATACTCAACTTTCTGTATTTGTGATGATACTCAACTTTCTGTATTTGTGATACTCAACTTTCTGTATTTGTAATACTCAACTTTCTGTATTTGTGATACTCAACTTTCTGTATTTGTGATGATACTCAACTTTCTGTATTTGTGATGATACTCAACTTTCTGTATTTGTGATGATACTCAACTTTCTGTATTTGTGATGATACTCAACTTTCTGTATTTGTGATACTCAACTTTCTGTATTTGTAATACTCAACTTTCTGTATTTGTGATACTCAACTTTCTGTATTTGTGATGATTCTCAACTTTCTGTATTTGTGATGATACTCAACTTTCTGTATTTGTGATGATACTCAACTTTCTGTATTTGTGATGATACTCAACTTTCTGTATTTGTGATACTCAACTTTCTGTATTTGTAATACTCAACTTTCTGTATTTGTGATACTCAACTTTCTGTATTTGTGATACTCAACTTTCTGTATTTGTGATGATACTCAACTTTCTGTATTTGTGATGGTACTCAACTTTCTGTATTTGTGATGATACTCAACTTTCTGTATTTGTGATACTCAACTTTCTGTATTTGTGATGATACTCAACTTTCTGTATTTGTGATGATACTCAACTTTCTGTATTTGTGATACTCAACTTTCTGTATTTGTGATACTCAACTTTCTGTATTTGTGATGATACTTAACTTTCTGTATTTGTGATACTCAACTTTCTGTATTTGTGATGATACTCAACTTTCTGTATTTGTGATACTCAACTTTCTGTATTTGTGATGATACTCAACTTTCTGTATTTGTGATACTCAACTTTCTGTATTTGTGATGATACTCAACTTTCTGTATTTGTGATGATACTCAACTTTCTGTATTTGTGATGATACTCAACTTTCTGTATTTGTGATGATACTCAACTTTCTGTATTTGTGATGATACTCAACTTTCTGTATTTGTGATGATACTCAACTTTATGTATTTGTGATACTCAACTTTCTGTATTTGTGATGATACTCAACTTTCTGTATTTGTGATACTCAACTTTCTGTATTTGTGATGATACTCAACTTTCTGTATTTGTAATACTCAACTTTCTGTATTTGTGATGATACTCAACTTTCTGTATTTGTAATACTCAACTTTCTGTATTTGTGATGATACTCAACTTTCTGTATTTGTGATACTCAACTTTCTGTATTTGTGATGATACTCAACTTTCTGTATTTGTGATGATACTCAACTTTCTGTATTTGTGATGATACTCAACTTTCTGTATTTGTGATGATACTCAACTTTCTGTATTTGTGATGATACTCAACTTTCTGTATTTGTGATGATACTCAACTTTATGTATTTGTGATACTCAACTTTCTGTATTTGTGATGATACTCAACTTTCTGTATTTGTGATACTCAACTTTCTGTATTTGTGATGATACTCAACTTTCTGTATTTGTGATGATACTCAACTTTCTGTATTTGTGATACTCAACTTTCTGTATTTGTGATACTCAACTTTCTGTATTTGTGATGATACTCAACTTTCTGTATTTGTGATGATACTCAACTTTCTGTATTTGTGATGATACTCAACTTTCTGTATTTGTGATACTCAACTTTCTGTATTTGTGATACTCAACTTTCTGTATTTGTGATGATACTCAACTTTCTGTATTTGTGATGATACTCAACTTTCTGTATTTGTGATGATACTCAACTTTCTGTATTTGTGATGATACTCAACTTTATGTATTTGTGATACTCAACTTTATGTATTTGTGATACTCAACTTTCTGTATTTGTGATGATACTCAACTTTCTGTATTTGTGATGATATTCAACTTTCTGTATTTGTGATACTCAACTTTCTGTATTTGTGATGATACTCAACTTTCTGTATTTGTGATGATACTCAACTTTCTGTATTTGTGATGATACTCAACTTTATGTATTTGTGATACTCAACTTTCTGTATTTGTGATACTCAACTTTCTGTATTTGTGATGATACTCAACTTTCTGTATTTGTGATGATACTCAACTTTCTGTATTTGTGATGATACTCAACTTTCTGTATTTGTGATGATACTCAACTTTCTGTATTTGTGATGATACTCAACTTTATGTATTTGTGATACTCAACTTTCTGTATTTGTGATGATACTCAACTTTCTGTATTTGTGATGATACTCAACTTTCTGTATTTGTGATGATACTCAACTTTCTGTATTTGTAATGATACTCAACTTTATGTATTTGTGATACTCAACTTTCTGTATTTGTGATGATACTCAACTTTCTGTATTTGTGATGATACTCAACTTTCTGTATTTGTGATGATACTCAACTTTCTGTATTTGTGATGATACTCAACTTTATGTATTTGTGATGATACTCAACTTTCTGTACTTGTGATGATACTCAACTTTCTGTATTTGTGATGATACTCAACTTTATGTATTTGTAATACTCAACTTTATGTATTTGTGATACTCAACTTTCTGTATTTGTGATGATACTCAACTTTATGTATTTGTGATACTCAACTTTCTGTATTTGTGATACTCAACTTTCTGTATTTGTGATGATACTCAACTTTCTGTATTTGTGATGATACTCAACTTTCTGTATTTGTGATGATACTCAACTTTATGTATTTGTGATGATACTCAACTTTCTGTATTTGTGATGATACTCAACGTTATGTATTTGTAATACTCAACTTTCTGTATTTGTGATGATACTCAACTTTATGTATTTGTGATACTCAACTTTCTGTATTTGTGATGATACTCAACTTTATGTATTTGTAATACTCAACTTTCTGTATTTGTGATGATACTCAACTTTATGTATTTGTGATGATACTCAACTTTCTGTATTTGTGATGATACTCAACTTTCTGTATTTGTGATGATACTCAACTTTCTGTATTTGTGATGATACTCAACTTTCTGTATTTGTGATGATACTCAACTTTCTGTATTTGTGATGATACTCAACTTTCTGTATTTGTGATACTCAACTTTCTGTATTTGTGATGATACTCAACTTTATGTATTTGTGATACTCAACTTTCTGTATTTGTGATGATACTCAACTTTCTGTATTTGTGATGATACTCAACTTTCTGTATTTGTGATGATACTCAACTTTCTGTATTTGTGATGATACTCAACTTTCTGTATTTGTGATGATACTCAACTTTCTGTATTTGTGATACTCAACTTTCTGTATTTGTGATACTCAACTTTCTGTATTTGTGATGATACTCAACTTTCTGTATTTGTGATGATACTCAACTTTCTGTATTTGTGATGATACTCAACTTTCTGTATTTGTGATGATACTCAACTTTCTGTATTTGTGATGATACTCAACTTTCTGTATTTGTGATGATACTCAACTTTCTGTATTTGTGATGATACTCAACTTTCTGTATTTGTGATGATACTCAACTTTATATATTTGTAATACTCAACTTTCTGTATTTGTGATGATACTCAACTTTCTGTATTTGTGATGATACTCAACTTTCTGTATTTGTGATGATACTCAACTTTCTGTATTTGTGATGATACTCAACTTTCTGTATTTGTGATGATACTCAACTTTCTGTATTTGTGATGATACTCAACTTTCTGTATTTGTGATGATACTCAACTTTATGTATTTGTGATGATACTCAACTTTCTGTATTTGTGATGATACTCAACTTTCTGTATTTGTGATGATACTCAACTTTCTGTATTTGTAATACTCAACTTTCTGTATTTGTGATACTCAACTTTCTGTATTTGTGATGATACTCAACTTTCTGTATTTGTGATGATACTCAACTTTCTGTATTTGTAATACTCAACTTTCTGTATTTGTGATACTCAACTTTCTGTATTTGTGATACTCAACTTTCTGTATTTGTGATGATACTCAACTTTCTGTATTTGTGATGATACTCAACTTTATGTATTTGTGATGATACTCAACTTTCTGTATTTGTGATGATACTCAACTTTCTTTATTTGTAATACTCAACTTTCTGTATTTGTGATACTCAACTTTCTGTATTTGTGATGATACTCAACTTTCTGTATTTGTGATGATACTCAACTTTCTGTATTTGTGATGATATTCAACTTTCTGTATTTGTAATACTCAACTTTCTGTATTTGTGATACTCAACTTTCTGTATTTGTGATGATACTCAACTTTCTGTATTTGTGATGATACTCAACTTTCTGTATTTGTAATACTCAACTTTCTGTATTTGTGATACTCAACTTTCTGTATTTGTGATGATACTCAACTTTCTGTATTTGTGATACTCAACTTTCTGTATTTGTGATACTCAACTTTCTGTATTTGTGATGATACTCAACTTTCTGTATTTGTAATACTCAACTTTCTGTATTTGTGATACTCAACTTTCTGTATTTGTGATGATACTCAACTTTCTGTATTTGTGATGATACTCAACTTTCTGTATTTGTGATACTCAACTTTCTGTATTTGTGATGATACTCAACTTTCTGTATTTGTGATGATACTCAACTTTCTGTATTTGTGATATTCAACTTTCTGTATTTGTGATGATACTCAACTTTCTGTATTTGTGATGATACTCAACTTTCTGTATTTGTAATACTCAACTTTCTGTATTTGTGATGATACTCAACTTTCTGTATTTGTGATGATACTCAACTTTCTGTATTTGTGATGATACTAAACTTTCTGTATTTGTGAGGATACTCAACTTTCTGTATTTGTGATACTCAACTTTCTGTATTTGTGATGATACTCAACTTTATGTATTTGTGATGATACTCAACTTTATGTATTTGTGATGATACTCAACTTTCTGTATTTGTGATACTCAACTTTCTGTATTTGTGATACTCAACTTTCTGTATTTGTGATACTCAACTTTCTGTATTTGTGATGATACTCAACTTTCTGTATTTGTGATGATACTCAACTTTATGTATTTGTGATGATACTCAACTTTATGTATTTGTGATGATACTCAATTTTATGTATTTGTGATACTCAACTTTCTGTATTTGTGATGATACTCAACTTTATGTATTTGTAATACTCAACTTTATGTATTTGTGATACTCAACTTTCTGTATTTGTGATGATACTCAACTTTATGTATTTGTGATGATACTCAATTTTATGTATTTGTGATACTCAACTTTCTGTATTTGTGATACTCAACTTTCTGTATTTGTGATGATACTCAACTTTCTGTATTTGTGATGATACTCAACTTTCTGTATTTGTGATGATACTCAACTTTATGTATTTGTGATACTCAACTTTCTGTATTTGTGATACTCAACTTTCTGTATTTGTGATACTCAACTTTCTGTATTTGTGATACTCAACTTTCTGTATTTGTGATACTCAACTTTCTGTATTTGTGATACTCAACTTTCTGTTTTTGTGATGATACTCAACTTTCTGTATTTGTGATGATATTCAACTTTCTGTATTTGTGATACTCAACTTTCTGTATTTGTGATGATACTCAACTTTCTGTATTTGTGATGATACTCAACTTTCTGTATTTGTGATACTCAACTTTATGTATTTGTGATACTCAACTTTCTGTATTTGTGATGACACTCAACTTTCTGTATTTGTGATACTCAACTTTATGTATTTGTGATACTCAACTTTCTGTATTTGTGATGATACTCAACTTTCTGTATTTGTAATACTCAACTTTCTGTATTTGTGATACTCAACTTTATGTATTTGTGATGATACTCAACTTTCTGTATTTGTGATGATACTCAACTTTATGTATTTGTGATACTCAACTTTCTGTATTTGTGATGATACTCAACTTTCTGTATTTGTGATGATACTCAACTTTATGTATTTGTGATGATACTCAACTTTCTGTATTTGTGATGATACTCAACTTGCTGTATTTGTGATGATACTCAACTTTCTGTATTTGTGATGATACTCAACTTTATGTATTTGTGATACTCAACTTTCTGTATTTGTGATACTCAACTTTCTGTATTTGTGATGATATTCAACTTTCTGTATTTGTGATGATACTCAACTTTCTGTATTTGTAATACTCAACTTTCTGTATTTGTGATGATACTCAACTTTCTGTATTTGTGATGATACTCAACTTTCTGTATTTGTGATACTCAACTTTATGTATTTGTGATACTCAACTTTCTGTATTTGTGATGATACTCAACTTTATGTATTTGTGATGATACTCAACTTTATGTATTTGTGATACTCAACTTTCTGTATTTGCAGAGATACACACAATGGAGCTAATGTCCCTGTGGAGATCTCTTTTTTTAGAAAGAGTTATGTTGCTCTCAGGTAGGTCAGATAAGATGTCACCAGTCACCTGTATATAAGCCGAAGGTTTTTACTCTCTCAAGCTTGTGTTACAATAATAACTGTTCTAAACATCTACTGTTCCAGAGACTCATCATTTGATTAAAAAAATTTCTCCAAAGAAAATATATTTTTATAGTTTGTTAAGTTTTATCTACAGTGTAAAGTTTGTAGTAACTTTTTTATAATCTTACGGAGAAAAAAAATCACAGAAATGTAATTTATCTATCCAAGTTACCATAAAATTAAATTCTAAGAAAAAAGGAAGAGATAGAAAATCAATTTGTCAGAGAGAAAACTAGAACACAAACGAAGTATTTCATAGGCACACAAAATTATTTATCATTTAATATATTAGATTTTAAGTCTGTAATGAATTAATCCTTCAACCCGTCTGTTGAGTGAAATATTTCACGCATAACCTCCATCATCTCGCACAACATGTTCAGCCTTTTAATATAAAGCACACAGCAATATTAATCATCAAAGACATCAAACACACCGTTCATGACTTCAGTAACAGATCAATTTCCCTTATTTTCATTTCATTACCAGACAAAAAAACACATGAAACACATCTTTTACACAAACATTTACGCACACAAACATGCACACACACACACGCACGCACGCGTTGTGATATTAAAGGTGGAGGAGAGTGCTGCTTATTCACTTCCTTCACCTACAATCCCTGCTGGTACTGAGGATCAAACCAGTGACCTTAGGATCACGAGTCCAACAGATAATTACTGAAGTTTTCTTGAAGACATCTTACCCCTGTTTACTTTGTAGTGATAGATGTACACTGTATAATATTGTAAGGAACTTTGGATAAAAGTGTCTGCCGAATGAATAAATGTAAATGTGAATATCAAACCCGTGACCCTAGGATCACGAGTCCAACACTCAAACCATCAGACCACAACTGCTCCTCAATGCATTAAGGCTTTAAATAAAGTGTAACTCCCTTCTTTAATTTGGGTAAATATTAAATTCAGATTTAGTACAACATGGTTTTAATGGTTTAAAGCCTTGCGTCTGTACTTCATGTGTTGAGATTTATAAAAATCAAGCAGTGAATGTTTTCACATGATTGTAGTACAGAAAAGACTGTGACTCATGGGGGCTTAACTAACATTTGTGATTCTTAATTCATGTTGACAGTTGGAAATGTTAAATCCTCAGGGCTTTGCTCACAGTCATAGCTAAGTAGGTTAAATAGAACAGAAGCTACGCGATCGATTTGGGACAATCACGCTAAAACTGACCATTCTATTTCTGATTTCAAATAATTTGGAATCATGTTCACCGAAGTCTACATCTCTATTTCATATATGAATTTTATGTGTTTCAAAAACATGTTTGTCCATGTATCACTCTTTTGATTGCACACAGAGTGTTCTGTCATAAATGTGACACCTCGTGTAATGCTCTAGCGTCCATGTAGATCCGAGTAACTAGCTTGAATAATTCCCTGTGGTAATGCAGGGCAGTACATAGCGTTTCATGAAGGGTCTTATTGGTTAATTGGTTTAGATTATTGGCAAATATTGACTTTTTTTTGTTTTCACGATTTTCAAGACTGGTACTTTACTGATATTGTGCTAATAGTTCTACCATTATTACTTTGTAAATATGCCTGCATCGATAAGTTTTATCAATGTATATCATAAAATTGGTTGTTATTCAATATATTGTATCTATTTTCTTCTTTATTTCAGTAACCAGTGTCTAAGTTTAAGTAAAGCTGCTTTGCAGAAATTATACAAAATAAAAACAATAATTTATTAAAATAAACTGTCTTAACTTGTCCAGGACACCATTATAACTAATCGGGATTCTTAAGCAGAAACTTCCAACTCAAACTCACATCACAGGCCAGCTTCCCAAACCTGTGATCTTACATCACAGCCCCACCCACCTGTATGATCACAGCCCCACCCACCTGTATGATCACAGACCCACACACCTGTATGATCACAGACCCACCCACCTGTATGATCACAGACCCACACACCTGTATGATCACAGACCCACACACCTGTATGATCACAGACCCACACACCTGTATGATCACAGACCCACCCACCTGTATGATCACAGACCCACCCACCTGTATGATCACAGCCCCACCCACCTGTATGATCACAGACCCACCCACCTGTATGATCACAGACCCACCCACCTGTATGATCACAGACCCACCCACCTGTATGATCACAGACCCACCCACCTGTATGATCACAGCCCCACCCACCTGTATGATCACAGACCCACCCACCTGTATGATCACAGACCCACCCACCTGTATGATCACAGACCCACCCACCTGTATGATCACAGACCCACCCACCTGTATGATCACAGACCCACACACCGGTGTGATCACAGACCCACCCACCTGTATGATCACAGACCCACCCACCTGTATGATCACAGCCCCACCCACCTGTATGATCACAGACCCACACACCGGTGTGATCTCTTCTATTCATTTGGCCGACACTTTTATCCAAAGGGACTTACAAGTATTGTGCAGTGTACATTTATCACTGCAGAGCAAATGGGGGTAAGTCTTACTCAAGAAACACTTCAGTTATTATCTGCTGGCACTGAGATTCAAACCAACAACCTTCTACTTACGTCTAACCCTCTAACCAGCAGACCACGACTGACCCCCACAGCACAGCCCTTTTATATGTTCTAACAGATCTTAGAGGACAAAGACAAACGGTTTTATGAAAGTGTCATGAGCTTCAAACGTCTACATTTACAGAGAGAGTTTTCCTTTAATGATAAGGTTTAGGGGTACAGTATAAAAAACAGGATGTCTATGTAATGGAAATAAAAAATGTAAAAAGGGTTTCCAAACGGTAACACAATGTAAGATCAAATGTAGAAAGGTTCGTATTAGGGTCTGATATAGAGTTTATCAAAACACCATCAAATAAGCATACAAATTATGGACGTTTTAGCAAAAACCTTTCCATTTTGTGGATAATCATGTGACTGTTACCCATTCTGTTAATATAATTCATTTTTAAATTAAAATCAATAAATGAAATTAAAATATACTTAAAATGTTTCAAATGTTAATATATTACAAAACTTTTCATTTGTTTTTTTAGTCTCATATTAATGAGATGTTACATTAAATAAAAACTGCTCTTACTTCAGCTTAAGCGTGTGGTGTCAAAGACAAACAGAAGAGAAGCACTAGTGAAAGAGGGATTGTAGGAACATTTTACACAGGTACATTTATGAGATTTGTTGAAATGAATTGACAAAAGTAGCATTTCCAACTCATGACCACATTTAAGGACAAATCTGACTCATTACACATACGTGTATAATTCCCCATTGTCTCTTTCTAATAAAGCATCATGGGTAACATACAGAAATTTTTTGTTGATTTTACTTACCTTGACACATTTATTTTATGGCAAAAAAATATTTCCCACATAAGTCTTCTGTGGTTTACAAACCACTGAATCATTCTTATACATGTAAGCGTGTGTGCGTGCGTTCGTTTTTGGTGAGCAAATATACTTTGGTGATGACACTATATGATACAACACAACATTACACAAGCAATGCTGCTAAATATATCATCTAAAAAAACACACACACTTTCTCTTTCTCTTGATGTTTATTATGAATATAATCTCTGACAAATGAATTATGAAGCATCACATATATATATATATATATATATATATATATATATATATACATATGTTCCCTCATGGGTTTCACGTGTTCTTCATGAACTTTTGACTGTCTGAATCAGAACGAAGTCATGACTGTGATGAAAAGACTTGGGTTCGATTCTAGGGATTACACATACTCAGAATGTAAAAGTACAATGCAATGCAAATCGCTTCTGAAAAAAAGATAAACTAATTTTACATACTGACCCAAAACGGCAAGAAATCACTCTCAAACACCTTCTCAGGACGGGCAGATACTGATTCTGTCTTAAAAAATAACCTAGAACCCATCTTTTCCATCTGTACCTGCCCTACAAAAACCTCTTTCTTAAAATCCTCAATCGTTCTATCCCAAAAAATTGTTTTCCGCACTTGGCTTGTACATTGTGTTTTATCTAACTAGGACTATTATTTCACATGTTTGTACCGATTCTTCCTCACTCTTAAGTCGCTTTGGATAAAAGTGTCAGCTAAATTACTAAATGTCAATGTAAATTTATCAGCACAAGACAATATGTTGGATAACTAAATATGTTGCGATATATTTTGCT
>CM065671.1:7413070-7420570 GCA_033220385.1 Triplophysa yarkandensis | reverse complement strand
AATACATGACTTAATGACTGCGTTGCTGTAGGACTCGAAACTAGCAAACTAGTTTATGGATTACATTCAAATGCTTCCAGGCTCTACCCAACACATTAAAGATCTGCCATTCAGTTGATGATAAAACAAATCTGAAAACTAAATCATTTACACTTAAGAAAATCAACATAACAAACCAACCAAGATAATACAAACAAAACAAAGTCTTTTGCTGTTAAGTAATTGGGATTTTGGCCTGAATAAGGCCTGAGCATTTTTCAAAATCTTGTGGAATGTTTGTGTGTATTAAATGATCACAACATGTGTTCAGTATTTTTTCATGTAGGATATGCAGTTTCTACTTTTGTGAAGTTTAAGCAAAAAAAGCTAAAGAAATGTGTTTGTTATTCAGGATTAAAGTTGTCTCACTGCATTAGACCATTGTGCAGCAGTCGCATGTCTACGTTAAGGACAACCGACAAGGGCAGACAGAAGATGTCACGGTGAATCTGAGTCATGCAACACAACCTCAGCAGAGACGGCCACACCTGAACACACAGACGTGCACACACACACACACACACACACACACACACACACACACACACACACACACACACACACACACACACACACACACACACATATACATGCACACCACACACATGCTCACAAACATGCATACACATACACTCCGTCAGTGATGACATTCTGAGGCCATAAGAAACACAAACACTACAAGTGAATCCTGACCATAGGTCTTAATACAGTATAGGTGAAGTCTAATTAAAGTATTCTCACAGTTTGGCTTTTGATATTATTCATTATATTTCTAAGGACTAAAATACTGCCCTCACATGATTCTAGAGACAAACTCAAACAAATAAGTTATAAAACAATGATTGTTAATGTCAATGTCCCCTTTATTTATATAGCGCTTTAGACAAACATTGCATCAAAGCAGCTGAAACCCATTGGTTAGTAAAACAGTGTGTCATTAATGCAAAATTATAGGTTAAGGCAATACATTATTGAATTTGGGGATATCCTCTTTGGTCAGCTAAAATAGTCTGTTCAATTATTTTCAATTTGTTTATGTCCTCTTTGTTCACTTTAAATAGTGTCTGTGCGTTTATATTACATCAAGTCAACGATATCGCTGTGAAATAAGTGACCTCAAACAAGCAAGCCAGAGGCGACAGGGGCAGAAAAACCTTGGGAGAAACCAGGCTCAGTTGGGGGGCCAGTTCTCCTCTGATCAGACGAATCCAGCAGTTCAGGTCCAGGCTGCAGCAGAATGAAGAAGACACATCTGTGTGCTGTGGTCGTATCTCAATGATTGTCAGAGGAGAGGGCTTTGCAGGGGTTTGGTATCCATAGTGTTCTTGTCCTTCGCTTTGTTTGAGGGCTGTAGATGGCTTTTCTAGTTCGGGACTGACCATCTGGTCCAGATACATACTGACTCCGGATTAATGCAAAGTCCCTCTGATCCAGGTATAGCCTGGCTGTAGAGGCTCGGGAGAAAGCTAGGCGCAGTTGGGGAGCCAATTTTCCTCTGACTAGATTTTAACCAGGAGGTCAATTCCTGGCTGCAGCAAAGTCGAGAAGATCTGTCTCCTGTGGTCCCATCACGATGGTTGTAGGCAGGGATCTGCATCTGGGGTTCTAGTCGTCCTGGTCTCCGCTGTCCTTTCCGGTCCATAGGGGTCCTTTCTCCACCATCTGGTCTGCAGATCGTTTTCCTACTTGGCGCCTAAACTATGGAATAACTTACCTAACAGTGTTCGGGAAGCCGATACACTCTTGAAGTGAAAATCTAGTTTAATAACCCATCTCTTAAACCTGGCTTACACATAAATACTTACATGCTTCCAATATTTAAATCCGTTAAAGGATTTTTAGGCTGCATAAATTAGGTTAACCCGGACCGGGAACACTTTCCACAACACCCTACATACTAGCTATATCATTAGAAGAATTGCATCTACGCTAATATTAGTCTGATTCTCTTTATTTCCGAGTTTAACGAAGCCACCAAATTCCGATTGATTTGAGATCAGAAAGCATTGCAGTCACCCGAATCCAGTGCATAAACAGACCAGATGGTGGGTTGGGAACTGGAAAAGTCACCACCAGCCCTGATGATGGCAGAGACCAGGACAGCTGTAGCCTGGATACAGATGATTCTTTTTGACTTTGCTGCAGCCTGGACTTGATCTTCTGGTTTCGTCTGGTCATAGGAGAGCTGGTTCCCCCACTACGCATAGTTTCCCCCCTGGTTCCCCCCCTAGATCCAGGGTATACCCAGATCAGAGGGACACTGCAGTCATCCGGAGTCAGCACGTATCCAGACCGGATGGTGGATTGGGAACTAGAAAAGCCTTCTACATATGGAGCTATTCTTGTGCAAATAAAAATGAACGTACCTTTTCAAGAAACTAATGAAAATATGAATTGAAACTGAATAAAATAACTTTGAAACTGAAAAAGGATAATTCGCTGGCAAATTCATTGACTTTATTTTTAATACACTGCATGTTTTGCTAACTATTTCTCATAGTTCTTTTGCTGATCTGAACTTTCAAATCTGCTAACAGAGTTTTCATTTACGCTTCTGATTTTTTTGTTGATGTACTTTAATATAGTGTTTTACTCTGATGTTGTTAGACTGTCACACAGAACCCAAAATTTGCGCCAATGAAGTCTCTCCCTCCGGTTCAAGGAGCCGTCACTCTAAATCTCACTAGCCAATGAGAGCAAACCGCAGTTAAGCCCGCCCACAGTCAGAATTGTGAACGAAAAATCTGAAGCTTTTTTATTGGCACAAGAATAGCTCCATTTCTACAGCCCTGAAAGAAAACGGAAACCAGGACAACTAGAGTCCTTGACACAGATCCACTGTAAGACCTTGCCTCAGTTGAATATCAGGATAAGACCACAGGAACAGATGATTCTTTTCCACCCTGCTGCAGCCTGGAATTAAACCGCTGGTTTCGTCTGGTCAGAGGAGAACTGGCCCCTCGACTTAGCCTGGTTTCTCGCAAGGTTCGTTCTCCATTCTGTCAGCGAGTTTTGGTCCCTTGCCGCTGTCACCTCTAGCTTGCTTAGTTGGGTTCACTTCATTCACAGCAAAATCGTAGACTTGATTGAAAATAAATGCACAGACACTATTTTATCTGAACAGAGAGGACATGTCAATGTCAATGTCACCTTTATTTATGTAGCGCTTTAGACAAAATACATTGCATCAAAGCAGCTTAACAACAATTATCAGTAAACAGTGTGTCATAATGCTTAATGTTAAAAGTTAATACATTATTGAATTCTGGGACGTTATCTCTGTTCAGTTTAATGGTGTCTGTGCATTCGTTTTCAATTCGTTGGTGCCTTTGTTTACTTAAAAAATGTCTGTGCGTTCAAATTCAATCAAATCAACGATATCGCTGTAAATGAGGAGACCCAACTAAACAAACCAGAGGAGACAAGGAAACCAAAACTCCATCGGTGACAGAAATGGAGAAAAAAACCTTTGGAGAAAGCAGGTTCAGTTGGACCAGTTCTCCTCTGACCAGACGAATCCAGCAGTCCAGGTCCAGACTTCAGCAGAATGAAGAAGACACATCTGTGTGCTGTGGTCGTATCCTGATGATCGACACAGACGAGGTCTTCACAGGGGATTGGTATTCGTGATGATTCTTGTACAGGACTTCGCTTTGTTCGAGGGCTGTAGAGGGCTTTTCTAGTTCCGTACCCACCATCTGGTCCAGAAAAGAATAATTTCCTGTGGTCCCATCCTGATGGTCATCTGAGGCAAGGTCTTGCGAGGGATCTGCCTCTGGTGTTCTAGTCGTCCTGGTCTCCGCTGTCCTTCCGGGCCCTAGGGGTCCTTTCTCCACAATCTGGTCTGGATACGCACTGGATCCTGTTGACTGCAATGCCATCTGATCTGGTTACGGACTGGATCCGGTGGCTCCGAAGAGCTCGGAAGGAGAAACAGACCAATATTAGCGTAGATGCCATTCTTCTAAAGTTATAGCAGATATATTGTGTGTTGTGGAGAGTGTTCTCGGTTCCGGATTTCTTAAATAAATGCAGCCTAAGAATCCTTTAACGGATTTGAATATTAGAAGCATGTTAGTATTTATGTGTAAGCCAGATAAAGAGATGGGTTTTTAATCTAGATTTAAACTGCAAGAGTGTATCTGCCTCCCGAACACTATTAGATAAGTTATTCCATAGTTTAGGCGCCAAGTAGGAAAAGGATCTGTCGCCGGCAGTTGATTTTGATATTCTAAAATTCATATTTGAAAATATGACAAATATGTTTCCTTGTACTATACAGATTATACAGGCTCTTAATATCTCTCAATTGAAGCTAATGAAGTAAAAATGTTTAAACTATTGAAATACAATTATTGAGCTCTCAAGCACAAGCTTGTGTTTCATTATTGCTCATGCACACACGAAACATCTCTGTGTGTATCTATAGATGTGTATATTTTAATTTGAACTTTAATACCATTCATATTTCCTGTATTTATTATTATACTAAAGGAAAAATTAGAAAAACATCATTTTCGACTGAGAACTGACCTGGAATCAGATGTTTTTGTCTTCATATGACATTCATCAAATGCTCGAACTCAATTTAGAAAATCTTTCCCTTATTTTTTACAATCTGTCTTTTTTTCCTGCATGTCTATCATATGCGTTTGGTTACAACTTTAAAACAACATGTTGTTTTATACAATTTTCATATGGTAATTCCTTTTACATGTTTATGTTTTCTGTAAACAGTTCAGATTAAATCCAACATTGGTATCATGACATTTTTTAGATGCTTACTAAATCAGTTAATGTAATATCCTAAATAGATTATAGAAAATATGTTAACAAGAACTTCAGGAAAAGTTTGGAAAACCGTTGTCGAGAAGGAAAAGCTCTTGGTTTGCTTTAGAAGTGAAAGCAGCAGGTTGGTCAGTGATGTATGTGTGCTGCTCATATTCTCTTGAAGACGTTGTTTAGCACCAGACTCTGTGGTTAATAAACCTCTAGCACTTGAATATGACATTTGGATATGACAAATAAACACACATGTTCACTTGGACTGGATTCTTGCATTTGACCTGCTGTCCTGTGATGAGATTCTCCCTCAACCATCTGCCTCAGGACACATGACACACAAACTCACAGTCTGCCATCAGTTCGGAGAGAGAAAGACAGAGATTCTGATTATTTACTTCAACATAATGAACCAAGAAAGAAATCCAACACTTCCATTTAGCAAAGCAAAGTGAAGGTCAGCCCCCATAGCCATGTACAATACAGTAAAGAAGGTGTCCCGGGGGTCAGTAAAAAAAGGTATTCTGGCCTTTGACCTATTAATAGGCTTAACACATGTGTGCAGTGTGAGCGTGTGTGTGTTTGTTTGTTCCTGTGCATACACAAATGTCAGGTTTGTCTGATGTTATAATAGCATGATCATAACCAGTTAATATTTATAAAAAAGATGAAGATTTTTTTGGCATGGTAAAAAACTACTGAATTGACATTTACGTTTACATAAACATAAAACATTTAGATACTCAAGAGTAGATCTCGGAACAGAGAATACATCAATATATCATTTCAGAAGATCATACCACATTATTTCAGCATTTTTCTTATATCTTCATCTGTATTGCCTCTAAATAATATTTTATGAAGGATTCAAGTATCAGAATTTTGTAATTTTTTCTTATTTATATCTATCTTTGTTGAAAAGGTTAATTTACTTTACATCTGAATGTGTTAAAGTCATTAATTAAGTTGTTTTTGTGAAATTTGAAATCATTCTTACTGACTCACCTCTCCTTTTCATTCTGTTGATATATCTCCATGCCTCTATTTTTTCTCTTGAGGTTGGCATGTTTAGCTATTTTTGTTTCCTGCCTTGCCTTCGGATATTTTATTATGATTTTTTTTCAATTTTGCTAACCCTTTGCTTCTACCTAGTTGTGCTTGCTGCTGCCACGTTTGGCGTTCAGCTGCCGTTTGCCTCGAGGATGGTTTCGCTGGTCTGACTCCCGCATGTCCCGTATTTAAGCTGCCTCTTCCCCAACAGATTGTATCTGCGCCACGATTGACCTCTGGATGGATTAGGTTGGATTGGAAGGATTTTAAGCATTGTTTATAAACATGTTTAGATTTAGACAGACCATTTAAAAGGATAAATCAAAAATAACAAAATGTATGGGTCTAGATGAAAAAAGTTCATTTTTGGCGTTTTGGAAAAGTGATTTTTTCTTCTACAATTATGAACTGAATCCATGGCAGGATATCCAATAATAATTTCCACTTACAGCCGTCTTTAAGGTCCCGTTTTTCATGATTCCTTGTTATAAATTTCAATAAGTGTTTACTGTTGTTGTAAGCGTATGAGTAATATCTGTGAAATTATAAAGCTCAAAGTTCAATGCCAAGCTAGATATATTATTTAACAGAAATCCCATACAAATTTTGTCCAGCTTAGACTACATTCCTCTAGTTCCTTCTTTAGTGACATCACTATCACAGTTGACCTCCGCCAGAGGAACACACAAAAGAGGAGGCATGTTCTTGATTCGCTTCCTACAGAGAAGAGTGGTTGTGTTTATTCATCGTCAAAACTGTGACCAATGACCAATAATACTCTTATAAAGCTCAACATTAATAAAACACAAATAATAAACTATCCACCAAAAATAAACACGCATATGTGTTAGTGAATACTTAAACAACAATATATTTCTTAGACTGAGATGGATGGCAATAAGTAAATGAAGAAAGCAGATTTTCATGAGAACAGGTCGACCCTTTCTAACTTCTCATAAGAAATCAGAGCTGTGATTAAACAACATCTCCAACCCTGTAATGGTTCTCACACCACAATGAACCCCCTAAGCCTTGGAGAACATATAACATCTTCCCTACATCCACAAAAACAATCAAAGCTTCAAAAAATCAGGATAAACAGGACCTTCTAACAAACCACTGAAAAAAGACACGAGGAACACGTGGAGGTTCCCAAGGACCAGGTTTAAGAACCATGGCAAAGTTGCCGTTGTCTATTAATGATTCTTTATTGGTAACAGTGTAAACAATTGAAGTCTGGTTTGGATGTAAATGTGTAAAGATGTGAACTGTGTGAAGTTCATGTGGGGATGTTCTCATGCAGAAGAAGAGAGATGTTAAAGAACATCACTGATCTAAACGCATGTGAACTGTGCTTCATTAAACACATGCTGAACTTTTGATTTGTGCCTCATGGCAACATTTGTCCACATTTACAAAAGCCTGTAATGTTCATCACTGCACAATGAGTGACAGTGAAAATGATGAGTGCACATGCTTAAACCTTTTCACTCCATCATCATTACCATTTATAGATTTATGTGAGGTCTCTTGTACTAAAAACATTAATACTAATATAAATAATTTGAATCTATGGTAAGATTCCAGCTTTGTAGTGTGTGTGTGTGTGTGTGTGTGTGTGTGTGTGTG
>CM065671.1:7380570-7408070 GCA_033220385.1 Triplophysa yarkandensis | reverse complement strand
ACTAGAGGTATTTTGTATTGCTTGGCAAGAAACTTCACGTACAGAAACCTATCCTTCAGAAAAGCATTAAAAACTGCTAGATCCGATTACTTTTTCTAAACTTTTAGAAGAAAAAAAACATAACCCCAGGTTTTTATTCAACATTTTGTCCAAACCAACGAAAATTATTGCCTCAACAGTTGCTGACATTTTTCTGCTTCACAACTGTAGTGACTTTATGAACTGCTTTACTTCTAAAATCGACACTATTAGAGATAAAATTGTAACAATTTAGCTGGCAGCTACTGTATTGCTTAAGACAGTGCACTTTTAACCTACATTACCATCTACATTTAGGCATTTAGCAGACGCTTTTATCCAAAGAGACGAGGAGACAATGAAGCGGTAATTAGCAGAGACAAAAATAGGTGAACACGTGCTACAAAGGGGTTACTAAGTTATACACAAAACAAGAAAAAACTATAGGGGAGGAAAAAGGTTAATGGTTTTTCTTTTTTTTTTTTTTTATAGAGTGAGTAGGTTAGGAAAGAAGGTACTACTAGTGGGTTAGGGGGAGCCGGAAAAGATACGTTTTAATGTGTTTTTTAAAGATAGAGACCGAGTCTGCCAAGGGTGAAGCAAGAGGCAGATCATTCCTCCACCGAGGAACCTATGCAGGTAAGGTGCGAGAGCGCGATTTCTTACCCTTTGGAGATGGCACCACAAGACTTTGCTCGATTGCGGCCCACAACATTCTTTTGCATTGACTTCAACACTTTGTGGGCATAAATGGAAGTGCATTAGCGTGGATTAAGTCACACCTAACTGACCGTCATCAATTTGTAGCAGTTAATGAAGAGCTATCATATCGATCACAAGTGTAGTATGGAGTACCACAAGGCTCAGTTCTAGGCCCGCTACTCTTCACGCTATACATGTTACCTTTGGGAGCTATCATCAGGAAACATGGTGGCAGCTTTCACTGTTATGCTGATGATCGTCAGCTCTATAGTGTTTATTATAGGACCTAAAAACTCTGCATGTAACAACCTAGAACACTGTCTAAGTTTTCTTCGTCATCAGTTAGGAACCTAGGTGTGCTATTTGACAGAAAAAAACATGATTCTAGCATTTGTAAAACTCAAAAACATATCTTAATTACGGCCTATGTTCTCAATGTCAAATGCAGAAATGTTAATCCGTGCATTTATGACCTCAAGGTTGAATTATTGTTATTCTTTATTGGGTGGTTGTGCTTCATGATAGGTGAACACATTACAGCTAGTCCAAAACAGCTACAGCAAGAGATTACAAGAACCAGGATGTATGTCCATATTACTCCATTTCTGTCAACTGCACTGGCTCCCTATCAAACATTGTATAGATTTTAAAATCTTGCTTATTACTTATAAAGCTTTGAAGCCTTGTTTTAGCACCTTAGTATACATCCTGTTACATAATACTTTTCCACATTCGCTGCGTTCTCAAAACTCAGGCAATTTGATAACAATAATGATAACCTAGAATATCAAAATCAACTGCGGGTGGCAGGTCGTTTTCCTACTTGGCGCCTAAACTATGGAATAACTAACTTTATAGTGTTCGGAAGGCAAATACACTTTTGCTGTTTTTAATCTAGATTAAAAACCAATCTCTTTAACCTGGCTTACACATTAAATTCTAACATGCTTGTTATGTCCAAAACTGTTAAAGGATTATAAGGCTGCATCAATTAAGAATCCAAGCCGGGAACACTTTCCACAACACCTTACATACTTACTATATCCTTAGAAGAATGGCATCTACGCTAATAGTGGTTTGTTTCTCTCTTGTTTCGAGCTCATCCAAGCCAGCAGGATCCAGTGCCTATCCAGACCAGATGTTGGAGAAAAGAGGACTTGTAAGAAGAGAACTGGCCCCCCAACTGAGCCTGGTTTCTCCCAAGGTTTGTTCTTTATTCTGATACCAATGGAGTTTTGGTTCCTTGCCACTGTCGCCTCTGGCCTGCTTACTTGGAGTCACCAAGTGCCTTGCTCAAGGAACTCACCTCAGTAATGGTATTCCCGCTGGTTCCGAGTCTCGAACCAGCCACCTTCAGATCACCAGTACAAGACTCGAACCACCAGGCAACGACTGCCCACTGCTCTGGGTGCTTGTTCACTGTTAGTTTGTGTTCACTATAGTGTGTGTGTGTGTGTGTGTGTGTGTGTGTGTGTGTGTGTGTGTGTGTGTGTGTGTGTGTGTGTGTGTGTGTGTGTGTGTGTGTGTGTGTGTGTGTGTGTGTGTGCACTTTGTATGGGTTAAATGCAAAGCACAAATTCTGAGGATCGGTCTTTGTAATACTGTAGCCAACGCTTAGTGTGCATAATGTTTTTTTTTTTTGCATTGTCTTTTGGATTGTGTTAAACATGCTCCTACCAAACGTTGTTAATACAACATTATTTAATAAAAAAGCACTTGAAACAAATATGATGCGATTCCTATAAGTATTTTTAAATTTTAACTTAAATATGCATATTAATTACTTTAATTAAGCTAAACACCAAGAAGAATCTGAAAATTAATCTGAACCAGCAGTTATCCTTCTCATTCCATGGCCACCTACAAAGGGAGATTTCTGCTTTTTTTAAGCAAACTCATCAATAACTACTTCATAAGCCCTCTGCTGGGCAAGTTCTCTGTTAATGCTGATTCAAGCTAATCTACTAATCTGTTACTGAGTCATTATGGAGCGCAGATAATTTTTTACAAGCTTTAGTTTTGAGAAGCTTCTCTGGACAGTTACTGGCAGGGTAAATTCATTTCTGAGAGCGATTCAGAGGTTTGGAAATATCTCCTGAAATTGCTTCGGATGAAGGAATGTCAGAAGCTCCAGGGCTGTCCTTTTTGACGGTTATGGAAGGTTACGGTTATCCCAATGAATTTGGGAGAAAGCTTAATGTAAACAGTAGGAAGGGGAACGTTCTTGGTAGACAGCCACACTTTATGACTGACAACGTATACGGGAAGCTTAGACCGGTGCCAATTGGCTTTAGCCTTAGTGCACGCCCCCGACCTGGAATAGAGTCTCTCAGGCTCTAGTCCATGTGTGGTGGCACCCCTGGATGAAAGTGTGAGTGGAGGTGACTGCGACTTCGGATTCCAGAATGGGAAAAACAGGTGGCTGGTACCCTAAGCTACATTCAAACGGAGTTTGGCCCATAGATGAAACTGGTTATGTATTGTGGGCGTACTTCACCATAGACAGTTGTTGACTCCAACATGGAGGATTCTTGAAGACCAAACATCACAACACTCTCTCCAAATCTTTGTTCGCTCTGAGTATTGCTCTAGGGATGAAACGCAGAGGACAGCCAGGCAGTCGCCCACAATAATTTACAAAACTCTCACCAGAATATGGACACAAATTGGGGACCCCTGTCGGAGACTAGGTCTGTCGAAGGCCATGTAGGCGAAACATATGATCTACAACAGTAACTGCTGTCTCCTTGGCCAAGGGAATTACATTTACATTTACATTTACATTTAGGCATTTAACAGACGCTTTTATCCAAAGTGACCTACAATAGTCGAGGAGACAATGAAGTGGTAAATAGCCGATACAACAATAGGTGAACAAGTGCCATAACAATGTTACCAAGTTACACAGAGCGAGATAAAAACCAGAAAGTAGAAAAAGGTTTTATTTTTTAATTTTTTTTTAAGATAGAGTGAGTAGGTTAGAAAAGAAGGTACTCCTAGTGAGTTAGGTGTAGCCGGAAAAGATGAGTTTTTAAGTAGGAATGAAACAGGTTGCCTTTGAGAACCGGTCCACTACAGTCAAAACTACCGTGTTGCCCTAAGAGGGCAGGAGGGTAGTGATAAAATCTAGTGCAATATGGGACCAGGATCTCGAAGGAACTAGAAGCAGTTGAAGTAGCCCGTCGGATGGTCGACTGGAAGTCTTACCTATGGCACAGACAGAGAAAGCCAAAACAAAACTGTGGATGTCGGAAGCCACAAGTGCCCACCAAAATCGTTGCCTTACCATGAACTTAGTAGCGTTTACTCCTTGATGGCATGCCACATTGGAACAATGACCCCACTGAATGACGTCGGACCGTGATCACTCCTGCACAAATAAATGATTTGGTGAGCAACTGGACAGAGATGTCACCCCTTCAAGGGACGTCTTGAACCTCAATTCGACCTCCCATGTAAGTGTGGAGACAATTAAGATCTTGGGTAAAATGCCCTCGGGAGTGGACGGCATTCGGAGTGGTCAAAAATACATGACCCAGAATCGGGTTTGATGTTCTTTGAACCCGGGGGGAACGATAGTGTAAAATCAAAACAAATGAAAAAAGGTCTTTTGGTGGTTCTGATGTATTCCAGGTTCTTGTGATCGGTCCAGACTATAAAAGGTACCCTCAACCCTTTAGATTAGATTAGATTAGATTCAACTTTATTGTCATTGCACATGTAGGATACAAGGCAACGAAATGCAGTTAGCATCTAACCAGAAGTGCAATAAGCAGTAAATACAGGATATATATGTAATATATACAATAATAATACAGAATATATGAATATAGATAAGCATTATGGACAGATTTACAAGTTAATATACAAGCAGATATACAGGCAGGTGTGCT
The DNA here is from genome assembly GCA_033220385.1 of Triplophysa yarkandensis. Lineage (NCBI taxonomy): Eukaryota > Metazoa > Chordata > Actinopteri > Cypriniformes > Nemacheilidae > Triplophysa > Triplophysa yarkandensis. The sequence goes on along the minus strand of CM065671.1, from coordinate 7,403,457 downwards.
ATGAACATCCTATACATTATGTACAAGTGTACGTACACTTTAGACAGAACTATAAACATAATTTACAGTATTGTAGTGGAGGTAAAGTGCATTTGGAATTTTTCAGTGTGCAAATGGATTGTCCAGTGTTACTGAGTGAACAGTAGTGCATGTAACAACTGGTTATTGTGATGAGTATTTTAAATAAGTAATAGCAGGTGTAGTGTTATAGAGGGGAGAGGAGTCTATGTGTAAGGTGGGGGGGTGGTTGAGGGGTGTCAGAGGGAAGAGTTCAGTAAGGAGACAGATTTAGGGAAAAAGCTGTCCATTAATCTTGTTGTCCTTGTCCGGAGGCTCCTGAAGCGCCTCCCGGAGGGCAGGAGGGTGAACAGTCTTTTGTCAGGGTGATACGAGTCCTTGAGGGTGCTGTGAGCTCGACGAAGACAGCGTTTCCTCTGGATGTCCGCAATAGCAGGAAGTGTTGTTCCTGTATTGCGTTGGGCAGTTTTCACCACCCTCTGCAGCGCTGTGCGGTCAGTCACTGAGCAGTTCCCATACCGAGCTGTGATACAGATGGTCAGGATGCCCTCGATCGCACACCTGTAAAAGTTCACCAGGATGGCTGAAGACAGCTGGTCCTTCTTCAGTGTTCTGAGTAAGAAAAGGCGCTGGTGAGCCTTCTTGACCAGGCTTGAGGTGTTAAAGTTCCAGGACAGGTTCTCAGAGATGGTGGTTCCCAGGAACTTGAAGCTGGAGACACGCTCAACAACCATCCCGTTTATGTGGATTGGGTCGTGCGTGCGTCCCTTCTGTTTCCTGAAGTCCACAATGATCTCCTTGGTTTTGTTGGTGTTTAGAAGCAGATTATTGTCAGCGCACTAAATGGCCAGGTGCTGTACCTCTTCCCTGTAGGCAACTCTTCATCGTCGTCACTGATGAGGCCTATCACCGTGGTGTCGTCTGCCAACTTAATGATGGAGTTGGATCCATGCACCGGCTTGCAGTCATGGGTGTAAAATGATGTAGAGTAATGGGCTCAGCAGCCCTGTGGTACGCCGGTATTAAGTGTGATGGTGGTGGAGTGGGTGTGGCCTAACCTAACATGCTGAGGCCTGTTGGTCAGAAAGTCCATAATCCAGCTGCAGAGAGAGGTGTTAATGTCCAGGTCTGCAAGTTTGGAGGTCAGCTTGGAGGGGATAATGGTGTTAAATGCTGAGCTGAAGTCAGCAAACAACATCCGTACATAGGTGTTGACATTGTCCAAGTGTGTGAGTGCAGAGTGCAGAACTGTGCATACTGCGTCCTCTGTGCTCCTATTTCTACGATAGGCAAATTGATGTGGGTCCAGTGTAGATGGGAGGCAGTCTTTGAGGTGTGCAAGGACAAGTTGCTCGAAGCACTTCATGATGATGGGTGTGAGTGCTACGGGGCGAAAGTCGTTCAGGCACATCGGGGAGGAGTGTTTCGGCACAGGTACGATTGATGTGGACTTGAAGTATGTTGGCACAGTTGCTTGGTTGAGGGACAGATTGAAAATGTCTGTGAAGGCCCCAGCAAGCTGCTCCTCCGTCTGCTGAGGGTAGGATTTTGGTAGCTATCTCCTTGCTGTGGCTGTTGAAACGAGGATAAAAGTCATTTAGCTCGTTTAGAAAGGAGATGTCCGTGACCGTTGTGGTGGTGTTGCTGGATTTGTAGTTAGTGATGGCAGGAATGCCCTGCCACATGCTTCGAGGGTCGGAGTTAGAAAAGTGTTCCTCCACCTTCAGCTTGTAACAGTACTTGGCCTTTTTGATGCCCTTCTTCAGGTTAGCCCTGGATGTGCTGTAGGCCTGGGCGTCATCTGACCTGAAGGTGATGTTGCAGGCTTTCAGCATAAGTCGCACCTCCTTGTTCATCCAAGGCTTCTGATTATGGCATGTTGTGATTTGTTTTTCTGTTGTTACATCATCAATGGTGTTGTTGATGTAATCCAGTCGAGGGGTAAAAGTGTCAATGTCCGTATGAGAGCCATCGGCAGCCTGAGAAGCAAACATACTCCAGTCCATGTGTTGGAATCTGTCCTGAAGTAAAGAGTCTGCTTCAATTGGCCACACTTTGATGGTCCTCACTGATGGCTTCACACGGTTGATGAGGGGTGAATACTTTGGGGTGAGAAACAATGAAAGGTGATCAGACTGTCCGAGGTGGGGGAGGGTGGTCGCTGTGTAAGCCCCATCAATGTTTGTGTAAATATGATCCAAAGTTTTGTCTCCTCTGGTATGGCAGGAAACATGCTGGTGAAATTTTGGCAGCACTGTTTCCAGTCTGCAGTGATTAAAATCACCTGCAACAATAAAAGCAGCTTCCGGGTGAGCAGTCTGTTGTTTACTAATGGTTGCATGAAGGTCTTTCAAAGCAAACTTGGCATTAGCATCCAGTGGAATGTAGACTGCTGTTATAATAGTTGAAGTGAACTCCCTTCTAACCAGTGGTGCCATTCCTCCAATGCTAACTTATCTGCCAACAATTCTCTGTTACCAATGTCATAATTACGTTCTGCCAGGGATTATCGATGAGAAAAAAAATGCACAAAGGTGCATCTTGTCATTTTAGGGTGAGCGTTGGGATAATACTGCACCTAACCCCACCTCTGATGCATCAACCTCCATTATGAACTGACGTGAAAGATCAGGGGAGATTAAGATGGGGACTGAAACAAAGCACCCCTTACGTTTGGTAAATACAGACTCAGAAGTGTCTCACCACCTGAACATAGTCTTGGGTGAGGTTAAGGCGCTCAGAGGTGCAGCTAGTTGGCTGAAATTATCAATGAAACATCGGTAAAAATTGTGTAATCCCAGAAACCTCTGTAGGACCTTACAGGAATCTGGTCTTGGCCAATTTACCACAGCTTTAACCCTGTCAGGATCCATAGGCACTCCCTCAGTTTAAAGGATTCACCCCAAAAAAGGAACAGACTGTGTGTGAAACTTGCATTTCTCCGTCTTGACAAAAAGTCCCTTCTCTAGCAACCTCTGAAGCACTCGTCTAACATGCCCAGGGCAGGTTAGACCAATCCACTGCCTTCTCCTGTAACACAGACTGAGAACCAGAAGAACATCCAGACACAAGATAAGACTTATAACACTCATCACTCCATGACGTCTTATGACGCCAGTCAATTTGGGGTTGTGATGGATAAGCAAAAGGTGTCCAAGATCTGTGGGTGTGAGGGGTGAATCCAGGATGTAGAATGAGATGCTATAAGAGTGGTTTCCAGATGTGATGAGTTTGATTTTTTTAGTGGTGAGTGAGAGGGTGGGAAGTTCTTGACCATTAAGTACCTGCACTGCAATCTTATGTGTGAGAGGTCTGAGTGGAATCTAAAGTTTTTGGGCTAATGACTGATCAATTAAGTTACCCTCAGCCCTGAAATCCAGCAGTGCTTTGCAGTCCAGGTTGTGAACTGACCATTTCAGCCTTACCAGGAGGAGCGTGCTGTTGAATGAGGTCCCTTGGCGGAAATCCTGCCCGACAGTAGCCTCATACTTACTTTCGGGCTTGACCTTTTACTGGGCAGTTGTAACCGAAGTGACCAGTCTTCCCACAAAAAAAGGCAAAGGCCCCGGGTTCTCCTTCTCTCTTTCTCTTCCCGGGAAAGCCAAGCTCGCCCCACCTGCATGGATTCATACTCATGAGTGGAACTGACCAAGTCTCTGCCGATGGTGCATGGACCTTCTGCTCCTGCCACTGCATGAGTGGCCATGACTCGTCTCTCCACTCTGCTTAGCTGTGTGTTGACGCATAGTGCCAGTTCGATTAACCCATTAAATGAAGTCGGATCGGATCATGTCCCAATAAGCCTGTTCATTCCATTGACACTCTGCCCTAGGGTACAAAATTGAATAGAGAAATCCGACACTGATACCTCTCCTTGCTTTAACTCGGCTAATATTCTGGCTGCTTCTCTCCCTGCGACAGCATGGCCGAACACATGCCTCATCTTTGCAGAGAGTCACTGTAACAACGCGCAGCATGGACCCTGGTTCTCCCACACCACGGTTCCCCAGAGAGCCGCTCTCCCCATTAGCAGTGTCAAACGAACACCACCTTATATCAATGTCACCTTTATTAGAATAGAACTTTAGACAAAATACGTTGCATCAAAGCAGCTTAACAACAATAATTAGTAAAACAGTGTGTCATAATGCTTAATGATAGTTAAAGGCAATACATTATTGAATTCGGGGACGTTATCTCTGTTCAGTTTAATGGTGTCTGTACATTCATTTTCAATTCGTTGATGTCCTCTTTATTTACTTAAAAAGTGTCTGTGCGTTCAAATTCAATCAAATCAACGATATCGTTGTAAATAAGGTGATTGCAACTAAGCAAGTCAGAGGCGACAGTGGCAAGGAAACCAAAACTCCATCGGTGACAGAAATGGAGAAAAAAAACGTGGGAGAAACCAGGCTCAGTTGGGGGGCCAGTTCTCCTCTGAGCAGACGAATCCTGCAGTTCAGGTCCAGGCTGCAGCAAAATGAAGAAGAAACATCTGTGTGCTGTGGTCTTATCCTGATGATCGTCACAGTCGAGGTCTTCGCAGGGGATTGGTATCCGTGGTGTTCTTGTCCTGGTCTTTGCTTTGTTCAAGGGCTGTAGAGGGCTTTTCTAGTTCCGGACCCACCATCTGGTCCAGATACATGATCCGGGTATAGCCTGGCGGTAACGGCTCAGGGGGAAGCTAGGCGCAGATGCGGAGCCAGTTATCCTCTGACTAGATATTAACCAGTTGGTCGATTCCTGATTGCAGCGAAGTCAAGAAGAATCATCTATCTACTGTGGTCCAATCCTTATGGTCATCTGAGACAAGGTCCTGCAAGAGATCTGCATCTGGTGTTCAAGTCGTCCTGGTCTCTGCTGTCCTTTTGGGCCGTAGGGGTCCTTTCTCCACAATCTGGTCTGGATATGCACTGGATCCTGGTGACTGCAATGCCATCTGATCTGGATACGGACTGGATCCAGTGGCACCGAAAAAGAGAGAAACAGACCAATATTAGCATAGATGTCATTCTTCTAAAGTTCTAGCAAATATATTGTGTGTTGTGGAGAGTGTTCCCGTTTTTGGATTTCTTAATTAACGCTGCCTAATAATCCTTTAACAGATTTGGATATTAGAAGCATGTTAGTATTTTATGTGTAAGCCAGGTTAAAGAGATGGGTTTTTAATCTTAATTTAAGCTGCAAGGGTGTATTGGCCTCCCGAACACTATAAGGTAAGTTATTCCATAGTTTAGGCGCCAAGTAGGAAAAGGATCTGCTGCCCGCAGTTGATTTTGATATTCTAGGTATTATCAAATTAACAGCGTTTTGAGAATGCAGCGAACGTTAAGGATGATAATGTAACAGGAGCTCTTTCTGGGTTGTAAGTAATACTGGGTTGCTAACCCATTCAAGGCTTTGTAAGTAATAAGCAATATTTTAAAATCTATACAATGTTTGATAGGGAGCCAGTGCAGTGTTGACAGGACCGAAGTAATATGGTCATACTTCCATATGTTGGAACTCTTGATGCAGCATTTTGGACTAAATGTAATTCGTTTACTAAGTATGCCTAATAAACCACCTAATAAAGCATTGCAATAATCCAACATGAGGTCATAAATGCATGAATTAACATTTCTCCATTTGACATTGAGAGCATTGGCCGTAAATTAGATATTTAAAAATAAAGTTTATTTTTGAGGTGAAATAGGTGGTTTTCTAAGGAGAGATTTTTATCAAATAGCTCACCCGAGATTCTAACGGATGACGAAGAGCTTATGGAGCAGCTATCAAATTTTAGACATTTTTCTGGATTTTTCCAGGCCGAGTTTTTAGGTCCTATAATTAACACCACTGTTTTTCCAGAGTTTAGTAGTAGAAAATTACTCGTCATTCTGTTTTTTATATGGACTATGCATTCCATAAGTTTTTCGAATTTGTGTTTCTCACCGGGTAGTGAGGAAATATCTAGCTGAGTATCATCAGCATAACAGCGAAAGCTGACACCATGTTGCCTGATGATAGTTCTCAAAGGTAACATGTATAGCGTGAAGAGTAGCAGGCCAAGAACTGAGCCTTGAGGTACTCCATACAGAACTTGTGATCAATGTGATAGCTCTTCATTTACTGCTACGAATTGATAGCGGTCAGTTAAGTATGACTTTAACCACGCTAATGCACTTCCATTTATGCCCACAACGTGTGGAAGTCTATGCAGAAGAATGTAGTGGTCTTTAGTATCAAAGGCAGCACTAAAATCCAGTAACACTAATACAGCAACGGTCGGATGAGAGGAGAAGGTCATTTGTAACTCTAAGGAGAGCAGTCTCTGATATCACAGATATAATTTTTCTATATGTATAATTGTGAAATAATTTTCTAGTATCTTGGACAGGAATGGGCGATTTGAGATAGGTCTATAATTAACTAGGTCTTTGGGGTCAAGTTGTGGTTCCCTTTCTGTCGGTCTCTCGACGTTGTGTCGAAGAACGACAGTATGGGGTTCGCTCTTGAGAACCAATCGACTCTGACTTTGTTTAAAAGGCCAATGAAATTTGGCGAATGAAATTTGCATGCCATGCCCCGCCCCGGACATCCGGGTATAAAAGGGGAGACGGCGTGCTCATTCATTACCTTTTGTTCTTCGGAACCTGGCGGATGACTTCGAGTCTGAAGCAAGAATCGACTTCTGGCGATCATCTTCCTGCTGGTGTCACGACGCGGTTTGCAGCGGATTGTCCAACTTCGACTCCCCTGAGCGTCCAGCAGAAGACAGAGAGTGTCTTCTCTTTCTTAAAAGAGCAATTTCTAAACAGCGTGTTGCCTCATGGCGCATAGTTCCCTTGGTTGCGGCAAGCTTGTCCTAGATGGGGATACCCATGAGGTCTGCCTCGTGTGTTTGGGTCTCAAACACGCTGAGGCGGCATTTATGGGACCGACCTGCCCGCATTGCGAGCAGATGTCGATCAAGACGTTGCGGTCACGGGTGGCGTCTTTCCTTGGAGAGCAAGCCACCATTTCGTCAGCTCCCTGTGGATCGTTGGCTGCGGCTACGGCACGGTCGGCGGTCTCGGGGAGCGGCGTCCGTGATTACGAGGGCTCTTTGGATGTCACCCCGTCAGCCTCTGGCTCGCGGAGCATCTATACCTCGGCACGCTCGTCTACCTCATCAGTGAGAGACGGTACGCCGTCTCTCGCTTCCCTCCGGGATGAGGACGAGCTGTCTGTCGCAACATCGGAGGGTGACCTGCTAGCCTCGGATTCGGAGGACGTCCTGGAGCTTCCGCCTCCGGCGGGTAAGTCCCGAGATGATCCGGATCCTGAGATGGCGGCCATGCTTTCCCGGGCCGCCGCGAGCATTGGGCTTCAGTGTACGGCCCCGCCGTCACCCCAACGTTCGCGGCTGGACGCATGGTACCTGGGATCCGAGCGGGGTTCAAAGCCACGCCCGATCCCGGTGCCATTCTTGCCGGAAGTGCACGAAGAGATCACGAAGTCGTGGAATGCGCGGTTCTCGACGCGTACACGGCAGACGGGCTCTTCCACCCTCACTTCCCTCGATGGGGGGGCAGCAAGGGGTTGCGTTGACATACCCCAGGTGGAGCGGGCCCAAGAGAGACATCTCTGGCTGAACCTTGCGCAAATGCGTGAGGCCGAGAAAGCCCGCTTTCTCGATGCCCCCATTGCGCAGGGTGGGTTGTTTGGAGACACGGTGGAGAGCTTCTCTCAGCAGTTTTCCGCCGTGCAGAAGCAGACGGAGGCTATCAAGCATATCCTCCCTCGCCGCAGCCAGGCCGCCTCCGTGCTGTCTAGGCTCCGTGCATTGTCTGCTCCCAAACGGCCTCGCCCCTCCCAACCGACCACTCCGGTTGTATCTCCCCCTGAGGCGGCGACCCGGAGATCGGCGACCCGGAGGAGAGCGACTCCTCCCAGTCAGCAACCACCCCGCAGGAAGCGCGGGAAGACACCACCATGCCCGGCCCAGGACATTCGATCTCCAAAGTGGCCGGTGCGGGACGGTCCTGCCACGTCCCAACTCGTGCCGGGCCTGTTTCAGGGCCTGGCGCCCACTTCCTCTCAAAAATGGCTGTTTCCTCCTCTGGCCTTAAAACTCAACCATTATCACTCTCCGAGCGACGGTGTACGGTTGCAAGACGTTTCGTTAATCCGACCCGACGTTGCGTCAACCCGACCCAACAGTGCGTCACGACTAGACGTTGCGTCACATCGGCGGAATTGCAGTCAGACACTCTCTCAAATAGACGGTGTGCTACACTGCGAATCCCACAGGCAGGTAAGTACTCGGGACAGCAAGCCCCTAGGGGATCCGTCCCCAGGCAGAGCGGCTGTCCTGAGAGCCACAGAACCCCCCTCCATGGAGATGGTGAAGGAGATCGTTCCTCTGGTCCCGCTGGCCCAACGACTGCACGCATGGTCCATGCTAGGCAGACCGGGGCGGTGGCTAGACCGAACGATCCGTCTCGGCTATGCGATCCAGTTCGCCAGACACCCTCCCAAATTTCGGGGAATCCTTCATACCTCGGTACGAGGGAAGGATTCCGCCGTTCTTCGGGCAGAGGTGGCGACTCTTTTGGCAAAAGAAGCGATCGAACCCGTTCCCATGGCCGAGATGTCGTCGGGCTTCTACAGCCCGTACTTCATTGTCCCCAAGAGAGGTGGAGGGCTGCGCCCAATTCTGGACCTGCGTTCACTGAACAGGTGTCTATACAGACTTCCGTTCAGAATGCTAACACAGAAGCGCATCCTCGAGACACGAGGATTGGTTCGTGGCGATCGACCTGAAGGACGCGTACTTTCACGTCTCGATACTTCCTCGGCACAGACCGTTCCTACGGTTCGCCTTCGAAGGTCGTGCGTACCAGTACAAAGTCCTGCCCTTCGGGCTGTCCCTATCTCCCCGCGTCTTCACGAAAGTCGCAGAAGCCGCACTATCCCCCCTCAGAGAGCGGGGCGTGCGTGTACTAAACTATCTCGACGACTGGCTTATCTTGGTTCACTCGCGAGATTTAGTATGTACACACAGGGACATGGTGCTTCAGCACCTAAACCGATTGGGTTTACAGGTCAACCGGGAGAAGAGCAAGCTCGCCCCAGTGCAGAGCATCTCTTATCTCGGTATGGAACTAGACTCTGTCACCATGTTTGCACGACTCACGGAGGAGCGTGCTCAAGCCTTGCTGCGAAGCCTGAGCAAGCTCAGGCGTCCAGTGGTCTCCCTGAAATATTTTCAGAGGCTCCTGGGGCATGTGGCATCCACGACTGGGGTTATCCCACTCGGGTTTGATGCACATGCGACCACTTCAGCATTGGCTTCAGAGTCGGGTTCCGAGGAGCGCGTGGCGCACAGGCACCAGGCGGATTGCCATCACGCCTCAGTGTCGGAGCACCCTGGCCCCATGGTCCTCCGGGACCTTTTTACGAGCGGGAGTACCCCTCGGACAGGTTTCGAGGTCCGTTGTGGTGACAACGGACGCCTCCCTGTTGGGCTGGGGAGCAGTGTGCAACGGGCATACAGCTTCGGGTCGATGGACGGGTCCCCGACTGTACTGGCACATCAATTGCCTGGAGTTGTTAGCGGTCATGCTCGCCCTCAGGAGGTTTTTACCTCTAGTGAGAGGCAAGCATGTGCTGATCCGCTCCGACAGCAGGGCCGCGATAGCGTACATCAACCGCCAAGGCGGGATGCGCTCGCGCCGCTTGTCACAACTTGCCCGACGCCTCCTCCTCTGGAGTCAGCAGAGAATAGGATCTCGGCAAGCCGTATTTCTCCCAGGCTACCTGAACCAGACAGCCGACGCGCTCTCTTGTCAGACGCCGCCTCGAGGAGAATGGCGACTCCATCCTGGGACGATCCGGCTGATATGGGAACTGTTTGGTCAGGCACAGGTGGACCTGTTTGCCTCACCAGACAACACCCATTGCCCCCTGTGGTACTCCTTGACCGAGGGTTCCCTCGGCACGGATGCCCTAGCGCACAGCTGGCCCCGGGACAAGTGGAAGTACGCCTTCCCCCCAGTGAGCCTTCTTGCACAGGTCCTGTGCAAGGTCAGGGTCGAGGAACACCAGGTCCTGTTAATTGCGCCATACTGGCCCAACCAGGCTTGGTTCGCAGAGCTAATACCTCTAGCAATAGCTCCCCCCTGGCCCATTCCCCTGCGGAAGGACCTTCTGTCCCAGGGGAAGGGTACGGTATGGCACCCGCGACCAGACCTCTGGAATCTCCATGTCTGGTCCCTGGACGGGACGAGGAGATCCTGAACGAATTGCCTCCGGTGGTGGCGGACAATTGTTCAGGCGAGGGCACCAACCACGAGGCGTGTGTACGCTGCAAAGTGGCGCATCTTCTCGTCCTGGTGCTCCTCACACAGTGAAGAGCCCGGAGTATGTGTGATCAGTGCAGTGCTGCCGCACACCATGAGCTGGTGGAAGGTAAGTATCTCGGACAGCATAGCCTGGTCACCAAGTTCCTCAGGGGCACGAGGCGGGTTAATCCCCCGCATCCACGCCCTATACCCTCTTGGGATCTCGACGCGGTCCTAACGGGCCTTTCCGAGACCCCTGTTGAGCCCCTAGTAGAGTCTGACCTTCCTCGTCTCACGAGGAAGACAGCACTCCTAGTAGCGCTCGCTTCTATCAAGAGGGTAGGGGACCTACAAGCATTCTCCATGTCCAACGAGTGCCTACAGTTCGGGCCGAATAACTCTCACGTTATCCTGAGACCCCGACCCGGCTACGTGCCCAAAGTTCCTACCACCCCCCTTCGGGATCAGGTAGTGAACCTGCAGGCGCTCCCCACAGGGGAGGAAGACCCAACTCCTTCAGTGCTGTGTCCGGTACGAGCGTTACGCTTCTACCTGGAACGCACGCAGAGCTTCAGGAGCTCTGAGCAGCTTTTTGTCTGTTATGGAGGTCAGCAAAGAGGGAGAGCTGTCTCCAAACAGAGATTGGCACTGGATCGTGGATGCCATTCCATGGCTTACCGATGCCAGAACCTGCCATGCCCGCTCGCAGTGAGGGCTCACTCTACTAGGGGTGTAGCCTCCTCGTGGGCTTTGGCTCAGGGCGCCTCTCTGGCAGACATCTGCACAGCTGCGGGTTGGGCTACGTCCAACACCTTTGCAAGGTTTTATAACCTCAGGGTGGAACCAGTATCAGCTCGGGTTTTACGCAGGTAGAACTAGCCACTGGCCGGGCGTACGCCTGCGAAAGAGCCTTCTTCCCTTTTCAGGTGAGTTCAGTGCTCTAATCTACCTCTCTACTTCCCCTACAGGCGAGTATAGGTAACCTAATTCCATCACTCAGCACCTCCATGGTAACAGGCCGGGCGGAGCGGACCTTGTAACCAGGCTGAACATCGGAGTGAGCTGCCCCTTTTCAGGTGAGCCCCTTTCTTCAGCCAGTGCTCCGTACGTAGTGGCTCCCCCCCTCAGGGGTGGCCCCGTACGATGTAATTCCTTCACCAGAATTCCCCATTAGGTGAATGTGTGATCTCCCTCACGTGGTGCTCCCAAAATACAGGTAGCAATGCACACTAATTTTTCCATGAGTTCTGCCCTTATCAGGTGAGACCATTGGTACATCTCCACATGTTAACCTCCCTACGGTAGGATGTGGCCTCCGTAACGCACTCCCTCCTTGAAGGGGCCGCGTTTCCCAGTGCAGTTCACGGTCGGGCGGCTATCTCGCTGTAGAGATAGGAAGGCCGTCGCCCGTGGAGACCGGTGGTAAGTTACCTCTCACCTTTTTGTCAAAAAGCTCTGGGACGTGTTACCATTTCCCCACTGGAAGGTTACGCTCTCGCGTAGAAGCACAGACCGTTGGACCCGCTCGAGCCTGTCAGGGTCGCTCCGCTAGAGATCGTGACGCAGCACAGCGACGTGGCGTGTTACATAGGAACCCCATACTGTCGTTCTTCGACACAACGTCGAGAGACCGACAGAAAGGGAACGTCTAGGTTACTATTGTAACCCCGGTTCCCTGATGGAGGGAACGAGACGTTGTGTCCTTTCGTGCCACGTCGCTGTGCTACTCGCTGCAGCGATCGTGAGTCATCCTTACGTTCCTCAGCACAAAAGGTAATGAATGAGCACGCCGTCTCCCCTTTTATACCCGGATGTCCGGGGCGGGGCATGGCATGCAAATTTCATTCGCCAAATTTCATTGGCCTTTTAAACAAAGTCAGAGTCGATTGGTTCTCAAGAGCGAACCCCATACTGTCGTTCTTCGACACAACGTCTCGTTCCCTCCATCAGGGAACCGGGGTTACAATAGTAACCTAGACGTTTTTTAATGAGAGGCTTAATAATAGCCAGTTTGAAAGATCCTAACGACAATGAGGAGTTAATAATAGTCAGAAGAGGATCTATGACTTCTGGAAGCACCTCTTTTAGGAGCTTAGATGGAATAGGGTCTAACATACATGTTGTTGCTTTTGAAGATTTTACAAGTTTACACAGTTCTTGTATAGTAGAGAATGAATGGAACTGTTCCTCTGGGAGTTTAAAAATGTTATGCGATACAGTAGCTGACGGCTGAATGGTTACGATTTTATCTCGAATAGTGTCAATTTTAGAAGTGAAGTAGGTCATAAAGTCATTATTGCTGTGATGCTGGGAAATGTCAGCACTTGTTGAGGCTATATTTTTCGTTAGTTTAGACACAGTGTTGAATAAATACTTGAGGTTATGTTTGTTTTCTTCTAAAAGATTAGAAAAGTAATAAGATCTAGCAGTTTTTAATGCCTTTCTGAAGGGTAGGTTACTTTCCCGCCAAGCAATACGAAATACCTCTAGTCTTGTTTTCCTCCAACTGCTTTCTATTTTTCTGGCTGCTCACTTTAGACTGCGAGTATGCTCATTATACCAAGGAGTCAAACTTTTTTCTTGACCTTCCTTAAGCTGAAGGGGGCAACAGAATTTAAAATGCTTGAAAAGAGCGAGCCTGTCGTCTTGATTACATTATCGTGTTGTTCTGGTGTGTTGGATATGCTATGGAATTCGGATACATCAGGAAGATTACTTACAAAGTCGTCTTTTGTGGTAGAAGTGATGGTTCTACAATATTTGTAACAAGAAGTTGGAATTACAATTCTGGCAACATCTAGATTGCACAACACTTAATAGTGATCTGAGATATCATCACTTTGCTGCAAAACTTCAACATCATCGAGATCAATTCCATGTGACAATATTAAATCTAGGGTATGATTTCGGCAGTGGGTGGGTCCTGAAACATGTTGTCTAACCCCAATAGAGTTCACAATATCTATAAAGGCTGATCCTAATGCATCATTTTCATTATCAACATGGATATTAAAATCACCAACTGTCTGTAGCCAGAACTAACTCAGATATTACATCACTAAACTCTTTAATAAAGTCTGTATGGTGCCCTGGTGGCCTGTATACAGTAGCCAGTGCAAACATCAAAAGGGATTTATCATTCACATTTGTTTCTCTGGGTAGTGTAATATGAAGAATCATTACTTCAAACGAGTTATACTTGAATCCTGCCCTCCGAGAAGTTTTTAAAATATTGTTCTATATTGAAGCAACACCTCCGCCTTTACTCATGTTTATAACAGTAATCTTGTGCGGTGGACTCATTTAAAATCATGTCATCATCAGGTTTTAACCAGGTCTCTGTCAAACACAGAACATCTAAATTATGATCAGTGATCATATTATTTACTAAAAGTGATTTCTTAGAAAGGGATCTGATATTCAATAAGCCTAGCTCTTATCATTTGTTCATCCGTTGTGTAGCTGTTTTTTATTTGTTGAACCTCAATGAGGTTTTTATTTTTACTTTTAAACGCGTTTGTACATTTTCTAGTTCGGGGAACAGACACAGTCTTGATGGAGTGATATCTAGGTGTTAGTATTTCTATGTGCTGAGAATGAACTGACCTCTGTGATGTGAGACGGCCAGCAGACAGCGGGTTAAGCCAGTTTGTCTGCTGCATGACCTGGGCTCCAGTTAGTCGAGGATAAACTCTCAGACTATGTTCCATATTTCTAGACAGAAGAGCGGCTCCACCCCAGGAGGGATGGAGAACATCTCGTTTCAACAGGTCAGGTCTGCCCCAAAAACTTGTCCAGTTATCAATATAACCTATATTATTCTGTGGGCACCACTTAGACATCCAGCCATTGAGTGATGATAATCTGCTATGAATCTCATCACCACGGTGAGCAGGGAGAGGACCAGAACATATTACAGTGTCTGACATCATGCTCGCAAGTTCAAACACCTCTTTAAAGTTATTTTTAGTGATCTCTGACTGGCGCAGTTGAACATCATTAGTGCCAGCATGAATAATAATCTTACTGTATTTACGTTTATCATTAACCAGCACTTTTACATTTGATAAGATGTCAGGCGCTCTGGCTCCTGGTAAACATTTGACTATGGTGTCTGGAGTCTCTATATTCACATTCTGTACAATAGAATCAGCGATAACTAGAGAACTTTCATCAGGTCTCTCAGTGGGTGTATCACTGAGCGGGGAGAACCTGTTTCATGTTTTTATCGGAACAGAACATTTAACATTTTAATATCCTTGCATTAAAATTTGGATGTGTGTCTCTAAATCTGAAATCTTCTCTGTCAGCCGAACTATTTCCCTGCATTTATCACATCTGAATCCCTCATCAGTGACAGAGATAGATAAACTACACATGTGACAACAAGAGCAAATAACAAGAGCAGGAGAAGCCGTTACTCGCCGTGTGTGATGAAGTAATATATCCACAGGTGTGTGATGGAGTAATATATCCACAGGTGTGTGATGAAGTAATATATCCACAGGTGTTTGATGAAGTAATATATCCACAGGTGTGTGATGAAGTAACATATCCACAGGTGTTTGATGGAGTAATATATCCACAGGTGTGTGATGAAGTAATATATCCACAGGTGTTTGATGGAGTAATATATCCACAGGTGTGTGATGAAGTAATATATCCACAGGTGTGTGATGAAGTAATATATCCACAGGTGTGTGATGAAGTAATATATCCACAGGTGTGTGATGAAGTAACATATCCACAGGTGTGTGATGGAGTAACATATCCACAGGTGTGTGATGAAGTAATATATCCACAGGTGTGTGATGAAGTAATATATCCACAGGTGTGTGATGAAGTAATATATCCACAGGTGTGTGATGAAGTAATATATCCACAGGTGTGTGATGAAGTAATATATCCACATGTGTGTGATGGAGTAATATATCCACATGTGTGTGATGGAGTAATATATCCACATGTGTTTGATGGAGTAATATATCCACATGTGTGTGATGGAGTAACATATCCACAGGTGTTTGATGGAGTAATATATCCACAGGTGTGTGATGAAGTAATATATCCACATGTGTGTGATGGAGTAATATATCCACATGTGTGTGATGGAGTAACATATCCACAGGTGTTTGATGGAGTAATATATCCACAGGTGTTTGATGAAGTAATATATCCACATGTGTTTGATGGAGTAATATATCCACAGGTGTTTGATGAAGTAATATATCCACAGGTGTGTGATGAAGTAATATATCCACAGGTGTGTGATGAAGTAATATATCCACAGGTGTGTGATGAAGTAATATATCCACAGGTGTTTGATGAAGTAATATATCCACAGGTGTTTGATGAAGTAATATATCCACAGGTGTGTGATGAAGTAATATATCCACAGGTGTGTGATGAAGTAATATATCCACAGGTGTGTGATGAAGTAATATATCCACAGGTGTTTGATGAAGTAATATATCCACAGGTGTGTGATGAAGTAATATATCCACAGGTGTTTGATGAAGTAATATATCCACAGGTGTTTGATAAAGTAATATATCCACAGGTGTGTGATGAACTTGTGAAGAAACTGGAGCGAGTGAGAGAAAAATTTACTTATAAAGAAGCGATTGAATCCTATAACGATAGAAGTGTATAAAATGTATATTTATATATGGAGTGTAAGGTTCGGCTGAGTTTGGCGTTTTGGCAGAGCTCCAGTGTAACCAGGCACATGCGTCTGTGGCAAACAGGAAAATGTTAATGTAGAACAGTTTTCCACTTTGCCACAGTCCATTTTAAAGGAACCTTGGTCCAGAACAAAACACCTGCCCTTCTGGATCATGTTTAGATATGGCTCCTTTTTTGACCTATAGGGCTTTAACCGGCAACTACGAAAATGGCACGGTGGATTGTGTTCACCGACAATGTCTTCTAGAATTATTCCTGAACCCATGTTGTAATTTCCATTACAGCAGTATTCCTTTATGTGATGCAGTGCCGTATCAGGGCTGAAGATCGCGGGCATCCAGTATGGGTTTCCGGCCTTGGCCAAATGCACAGAGACTCATCCAGATTCTCAGAATGTTTGGATGATATTGTGCACTGTAGATGATGATTACTTCAAACTCTTTTTCTCTCTGAGAAACTCCTTTCACTATTTTTTCACGACAGCATTGGGGATATTAGTGATCCTCTTCCAATCTTGACTCATGACAGACACTGCCACTCTGGGAGGCTCTTTTTATACCCAATCCTGTTGCCATTTGACCTAATAAGTTGCAAATTCGCCCTCCAGAGGTTCCTTATATTAGATTAGATTCAACTTTATTGTCACTGCACATGTAAGATACAAGACAATGAAATGCAGTTAGCATCTAACCAGAATTGCAATAAGCAGTAAGTACAGAATATATATGTAATATGTACAATAATTACACAGAATAGACAGTATAGATAAGTATTATGGACAGATTTACAGGTTATAAATATGAAGCAGATATACAGGCAGATGTGCTATGAACATACTATAAATTATGTAAAAGTGTGTGTGCACTCTAGACAGAACTATGAACATAATTTACAGTATTCCAGTGGATAGTAAAGTTCATTGGAATATAAAAGTGTGCAAATGGATTGTCCAGTGTTACTGAGTGAACAGACAGTAGTGCATGTGACAACTTGTAATTGTAATCAATATTAAAAATAAATATGTTATATGTACATCTGTCCCAACGTTTTTGGAATGTGTAGCTCTCATAAAATCCAAAATGAGCCAATATTTGGAATGAAAGTCTCACTTTCAACATTTATATATGTTACCTATATTATATTGTTATAAAGTTTAGAAGTTTGTGTATATTAGAGATTTGTAAATTATAGCATTCCTTTTTTATACACAATTTGTACGATGTCCTAACTTTTTTGGAATTAGGTTTGTAGAATCATTATAAAACACCTATTTTAAATGTGTTACTGATGTAAAAAAAATTAATTCCATTCGATTTTATATTTCTCTATTTAAAAGGAAAACAAATCTTTAAAGATTATAATAAGATGCGTTTTTGCATTTAGTCATTTACATTTAGTCCTTCAGCTGACGCTTTTATCCAAAGCGACTTACAAATCATACGACGCATTTTGCAGCGGATTGTCCATCTTCCGCTCCCCTGAGCGTCTCAGCAGAAGACAGAGAGTGTCTTCTCTTTTTTCAATAAAAGAGCAATTTCTAGCAGCGTGTTGCCTCATGGCGCATAGCTGCTCTCTTGGTTGTGGCAAGCTTGTCTTAGATGGGGACAACCATGATGCCTGTCTCATGTGTTTGGGTCTCCAGCGTGCTGAGGCGGCGTACATGGGACCGACCTGCCCGCACTGCGTGCAGATGTCGATCAAGACATTGCGGTCACGGGTGGCTTCTTTCCTTGGAAAGCGAGCCACCATTTCGTCAGCTCCCTTTGGCTCACTGGCTGCGGCTACGGCACGGTCAGCGGTCTCAGGGGGCGGCGTCCGTGATTACGAAGACACTATAGGTACGCCGTCTCTCGCTTCCCTCCGGGATGAGGAAGAGTTATCTGTCGCAGCATCTGAGGGTGACCTGCTAGCCTCGGATCCGGAGGACATCCTGGAGCTTCCGCCTCGCCGCCGCGAGCATTGGGCTGCAGTGTACGGCCCCACCGTCACCCCAACGTTCGCGGTTGGACGCGTGGTATCTGGGGTCCGATCAGGGCGTAAAGCCACGCTCTGCCCCAGTGCCATTCTTTCCGGAAGTGCACGAAGAGATTACGAAGTCGTGTTATCACTCTCCAAGCGACGGTGTACGGTTACAAGACGTTTCGTCAGTCCGACTCGACGTTGCGTCAATCCGACCCGATGTTGTGTCACGACTAGAGTTTGCATGACATCGGCGGAATTGCAGTCAGACACACGCTCAAGCAGACGGTGTGCTACACTGCAACCCCCACAGGCAGGTAAGTACTCAGGACAGCAGGCCCCTAGGGGATCCGTCCCCAGGCAGAGCGGCTGTCCTGAGAGCCACAGAACCCCCCTCCATGGGGGTGATTAGGGAGATCGTTCCTCTGGTCCCGCTTGCCCAACGACTGCACGCATGGTCCATGCTAGGCAGACCGGGGCGGTGGCTAGACAGAACGATCCGTCTTTGCTGTGCGATCCAGTTCGCCAAACACCCTCCCAAGTTTCGGGGAATCCGAAAATAGCCGTAGCCGAGATATCGTCGAGTTTCTACAGCACGTACTTAATCATCCCCAAGAGAGGTGGAGAGCTGCGCCCAATTCTGGATCTGCGTTCACTGAACAGGTGTCTTTACAGACTACCGTTCAGAATGCTAACACAGAACGGGGATTGGTTTATGGTAATCAACCTGAAGGACGCGTACTTTCACGTCTCGATACTTCCTCGGCACAAACCGTTCCTACGGTTTGCCTTCGAAGGACAGGCGTACCAGTACAAGGTCTTGCCCTTTGGTCTGTCCCTATCTCCCCGCGTCTTCATGAAAGTCGCAGAAGCCGCACTATCCCCCCTCAGAGAGTAAACTATCTAAACTATTATACTAAACTATCTTGACGACTGGTTTATCTTGGCTCACTCGCGAGATCTAGTAGGTACACACAGGGACATGGTGCTTCAGCACCTAAGCCGATTGGGTTTACAGGTCTACCGAGAAAAGAGCAAGCTCTCTCCAGTGCAGAGCATCTCTTATCTCGGTATGGAACTAGACTCTGTCACCATGTTTGCACGACTCACGGAGGAGCGTGCTCAAGCCTTGCTGCAAAGCCTGAGCAAGCTCAGGCGTCCAGTGGTCTACCTGAAATCTTTTCAGAGGCTCCTGGGGCATATGGCATCCACGACTGGGGTGATCCCACTCGGGTTGATACACATGCTGCCACTTCAGCAATGGCTTCAGAGTCGGGTTCCGAGGAGTGCGTGGCGCACAGGCACCAGGCGGATTGCCATCACGCCTCAGTGTTGGAGCACCCTAGCCCCATGGTCCTCCAAGACCTTTTTACGAGCGGGAGTACCCCTCGGACAGGTTTCGAGGCGCGTTGTGGTGACAACCTGTTGGGCTGGGGAGCAGTGTGAATTGGGCATACAGCTTCGGGTCGATGGACGGGTCCCCGACTGTACTGGCATATCAATTGCCTGGAGTTGTTAGCGGTCATGCTCGCCCTCAGGAGGTTTCTTCCTCTAGTGAGAGGCAAGCATGTGCTGATCCACTCCGACAGCACGGCAGCGATAGCGTACGTCAACCGCCAAGGCGGGGTACGCTCGCGCCGGATGTCACAACTTGCCCGAGATAAGATCTCTGCAGGCCGTATTTCTCCCAGGCTACCTGAACCAGACAGTTGACACGCTCTCTCGTCAGGCTTGGTTCGCAGAGCTAATACCTCTAGCGATAGTTCCCCCCTGGCCCATTCCCATGAGGAAGGACCTTCTGTCCCAGGGGAAGGGTACGGTGTGGCACCCACGACCAGACCTCTGTAATCTCCATGTCCGGTCCCTGGACGGGACGGGACGAGGAGATCCTGAACGAATTGCCTCCGGCGGTGGCGGATACAATAGTTCAGGCGAGGGCACCAACAATGAGGCGTTTGTATGCTGCAAAGTGGCGCATCTTCTCGTCCTGGTGCTCTTCACATGGTGAAGAGCCCGGAGTATGTGCGATCAGTGCAGTGCTGTCCTTTCTCCAAGAGAAACTAGAGGACAACCTTTCGCCATCTACGCTCAAGGTATACGTTGCCGCTATTACCGCACACCATGAGCTGGTGGAGGGTAAGTCTCTCGGACAGCACAGCCTGGTCACCAGGTTCCTCAGGGGTGCGAGGCGGGTTAATCCCCCGGGTCCATGATCTCGATGTGGTCCTAGCGGGCCTTTCCAAGACTGCCTTCGAGCCCCTAGTAGAGTCTGACCTTCCTCGTCTCACGGGGAAGACAGCACTCCTAGTAGCACTCGCCTCTATCAAGAGGGTAGGGGACCTACATTCACTCTCCATGTCAAACAAGTGCCTACAGTTCGGACCGAATGACTCTCACGTCATCCTGAGACCCCGGCCCGGCTACGTGCCCAAAGTTCCTACCACCCCCTTTCGGGATCAGGAAGTGAACCTGCAAGCGCTCCCCACGGGGGAGGAAGACCCAACTCCTACAGTGTTGTGTCCGATACGAGCGTTACGCTTCTACCTGGAACGCACGCAGAGCTTCAGGAGCTCTGAGCAGCCTTTTGTCTGTTATGGAGTTCAGTAAAGAGGGAGGGCTGTCTCCAAACAGAGATTGGCGCACTGGATCGTGGATGCCATTTCCATGGCTTACCGATGCCAAAACCTACCCTGCCCGCTCGCAGTGAGGGCTCACTCCACTAGGGGTGTAGCCTGCTCGTGGGCAGTGGCTCAGGGCGCCTCTCTGGCAAACATCTGCACAGCTGCGGGTTGGGCTACGCCCAACACCTTTGCAAGGTTTTACAACATCAGGTTGGAACCAGTGTCAGCTCGGGTTTTACGCAGGTAGAACCAGCGACCGGCCGGACGTACACCTGCGAAAGCGCCTTCTCCCCTTTTCAGGTGAGTTCAGTGCCCTAATCTGCCTCTCTGCTTCCCCTACGGGTGAGTATAGGTAACCTATTCCATCACTCAGCACCTCCATGGTAACAGGCCGGGCAAAGCAGACCTGTTGACCAGGCTGAACATCGGAGTGAGCTGTCCCTTTTCAGGTGCGCCCCTTTCTTCAGCCAGTGCTCCATACATAGTGGCTCCCCCCTCAGGGGTGGCCCCGTACGATGTAATTCCTTCACCAGAATTCTCCTACTTTGTGACCTCCCTCACGTGGTGCACCCAATACAGGTAGCATTGCACACTAATTTTTCCATGAGTTTTCTGCCCTTATCAGGTGAGACCATTGGTACATCTCCACATATTAACCTCCCTACGGTAGGATGTGGCCTCTGTAACGCACTCCCTCCTTGAAGGGGCAGAAGGGAACGTCTAGGTTACTGGTGTAACCCCGGTTCCCTGATGGAGGGAACGAGACGTTGTGTCCTTTCGTGCCACGCCGCTGTGCTGCTCGCTGCAGCGATCGTGAGTCATCCTTACGTTTCACAGCACAAAAGGTAGTGAATGAGCACGCCGTCTCCCATTTTATACCCGGATGTCCGGGGCGGGGCACGGCATGCAAATTTCATTCGCCAAATTTCATTGGCCTTTTAAATATAGTCAGAGTCGATTGTTTCTGAAGAGCGAACCTCATACTGTCGTCTTTGACACAACGTCTCGTTCCCTCCATCAGGGAACAGGGGTTACACTAGTTACCTAGACGTTATACTTACATGTACTCTACACATAAGATGATAGGACACCCAAACTGACATCATGAGAAAGCTTGGATAAAATTAAAGAACACTTGCCTCAAGAGCTTTCGAGTTCATCTAAGGCATTTATGATTTCTTTGCGTTTGGATTCTGTGTAGTGATCACAAACGTTTGTTCTGTTATATGTATTCATGACCGATGTTCATACATCACTTGGCAACCGTCCACAGCCCACATGAGTTAATGATGTTTATGACTTATATGAAAGAATTACTATTTTATCAGCTGCAGATGAAAACACAAACTGTGAGTTTTTACAGCCATCTGCTGTGCAACAGTGGCACTGCATCCCACCAAATTTCATTCATCAACATGTGTTTAAAGATTTCATTGTTATACACTTTTCAGAATAACCAACTAGAACTAGGAAGGTCAGGAAACATAATTTAACATCAGCCAAAAACAACAGAGATAATGAGGATTTTGTCTTTTTATTTCTGCCAAATTAATTAATGTAAAAGCAAATGTATTTCTCTTTGAAATGAACATGTGGGAAACTGTTAAAACAATAATATGTACAATACACAGAGCAACATATGTTGAATAGGTATTCTTCTGCATTAGAAACCCCATAAAATAAAATGAAGTATTCTTATAAATGCAAAGATAAAATTAATTTCAATGAGTAGAAATTTAAACTCTTTTGTAACTTTTGTCTTTGTTTGACATTTGTTAAAACCTTAATGTCTAGAGCAAATGTATATGAAACATTGCATTCAATCTCTATAATTTTTGTGTTTTCTCTCTTGAATGCAGAGCACTTTCAGAGAAACATGATTTTATTATATTAAGGAGGTTTTTAGAGAATTTCTGTGACCTCTGCTCACTCGGGTGAATGTAGACGCAATATGAATGATTTCTCATGCATTTACATTAGTCTTACACAAGGAACCTCCTTGATAAGTTTCAAACTGATATGTGTTATGTATCAAATAATTTCACTTTTACTTATACACAGCAAGTGGTACACAACAATAGCGGAGATTCAGTTCTTCTATTGTGTGCAGTACGAAAAGATAAATAGGTAATTTATTAGAAAACATATCTCAAATAAATGTTTCAGTGGCTATTAGAGTTCTATAAATTTATATTTATAATGAAACTCAGTCCTCCAGAAAGGATTTAGACTTATTTAAATCGGGTCAAACATGCCTTAAAAATATTCAGTTCAGTGAAAGTTGTTTTTAGTTGTGA
>CM065671.1:7353070-7370570 GCA_033220385.1 Triplophysa yarkandensis | reverse complement strand
AAATACCCTTGAGTAAGACATCATAGCCCTGTTTACTCTGCAGTGATAATCTGCGAGGGTATAATACCTGTAAGGTACTTTGGATATTTATTTGGGACATCTTTACTGGTAATGCACGTTAAAACGCTGTGAATATTATTTCACGGTCATATTTACATTTAAACAGCTCTTTTCCAAAATGTTGTAAATTCATTTTAATAGTTTCACAATGTTTTTTTACCTAGACCAGAACATTATGTTAATATTCAATTTATCCTATTAAACTGGTCTGTAGGGTCAGTCTAAACATGTAAAACAATGATTGTAAATAAACAACAATATTATTGATTACTGGTTTTACTATCTTTATATTAAAGTTTGGATGCGTGTTTCTAAATCTGAAATCTTCTCTGTCAACCGAACTGTTTCCCTGCATTTATCACATGTGAATCCCTCTTCAATGACATAGATAGATAAACTACACACATAGAGAACACACACGCACAGTGAACACATGCTGTGGCGCCCGGGGAGCAGTTGGGGGGAACGGTGCAGAGTATCGAAACCAGCAACCTTGTGATCAGGAGTCCACCACTAGACTCACCAAACCACGACTGCCCGTGTGTAGATGCTTGATGTAGATGCACATCAAAAACTCGATTTCCTGCACCTTGATTCACTCATCATTCATTTAATTCGTGTGACCGTTTTACCTTCATGTATAATAGAAAATATTTATATACACAAAATCGCCACAGCAATAATGAATTGCTCCTGCATTCAGCAGGGAACTAATGTGGTCGGACCTAAAGTTTTCCATGACTGTGTTCTCTGGACTGCTCTGAAGTTGGGCACTTCAACTTTTTGATTCGTTGAAGCGCGTCATTGCTTATTTCCAGAAGTTCACCTGATTTTAACTTTCTTTGACGCTCTCACTGTCCATGACGCGCAACTACTCCCTGCCGGCTCACATTAAGAATGAATGCCTTACCAACGCTCTTGGTGCTCTCACCTGTCAATGTCCATGTCACCTTTATTTCTATAGCGCTTTAGACAAAATACATTGCATCACAGCATCTGAACAACAATAATTAGTAAACAGTGTGTCATAATGCGTAATGTTAAAAGTTAATACATTATTGAATTCGGGAACGTTATCTCTGTTCAGTTTAATGGTGCATTCGTTTCAATTCCTTAGTGTCTTTGTTCACTTTAAAAGTGTCTGTGTGTTCAAATCAAATCAACGATATTGCTGTAAATGAGGAGACCCAACTAAACAAGCCAGAGGCGAGGAAACCAAAACTCCATCAGTGACAAAATGGAGAAAAAACCTTGGGAGAAACCAGGTTCAGTTGGACCAGTTCTCCTCTGACCTGTGGTCTGAATGTACAGTAACACAAAAGTCTGTTAGAGAAATACATGTAACTCCGGCTGTGGTCATGTTTTAATGAGACAAATAACTGTTACATCTGTAAGCTCTACCAATATTAGATTTGTCAAACCAATGTTCATTTTGGGATGGTAACGATGTCTACCGAAATAAGAAAAAACACAACCCCCAAAAATTTGTGAATGGGCTTCTTAATCAAAACAAGATAAAACAGAAGTAATAGAGAACGGTATATAATATATATACAATTTATAAACATTATCCTGCTTAGAGCCGGTAATCTCATCTCCTGTGTGTTACCTTCTGGACAGTTTGTGGTCAGTGTACAATTTATATTGACACCCCATGACCATGGCCACTGCCGGCACACAAAGGAATGAATGCCTCATTTCGGATGGCCTGAAAAGTGTCTTCCAAATGAATAAATGTTAATGTTAATATTAGACAAGCTTGGCTAAGGCTAATATTTAAGACTGGTTTAGTGCTCTGAGTTCTATTCGAGGGATATTCATGCTCAAAATAGAAAATGGAATGCCATCCCACCAATTGAGTATTTGAACAATGGAATATTCTTGTCCAGCCCTAGATCTGCTTGATGGTGCAGATATGGAACTGTTGGACAATCACCATCCCTTTAAGAGTGCAGGTTAACTGTAAATAGTTATTTTCAGGAAAAGAAAGCCGTCTCTCACGCTTAAACACAAGTGACGTCTACACATTCCACACATATCTATTGTGAGAGCTCAGCAGACGGCTGTTTTTGTTTCCGATATAACCTGTAACAACCGGTTGCAATTTGGTACTGTGATGTGGTGAAGTTGATCTTTCATGAAAAAGACTGTAAAACTGTTCTGAGATCTTCCGACATCTAGTAATGTGGTACATTTTTTGTTGACTGTTTTCACACTGTTTATTGTGTGTAACACACACACACACACACACACACACACACACACACACACACATGTTTGTTTCCTTAGAAATGTTATAATAGCTTTTGATTGCTTTTTTATTCTGTAGTGTGTTATGTAACATTTCATTTGGTTGTAATCTGTTATATGTGTGTGATGTCCTATATTTGTATTCTCATTTGCTTTTTTTCATGTTTTGTTTATGTATGACGACTTACGGCAGTAAAGATATATGAAGTCTGCATGACAACGGCAGCATTTTGATTTTATTAAACATCATTAAAAGAAAAATATCAACTAATGTGGTCACTTGATAGAGAATTTTTTGGCCATATGCAGATTTTATAAGCAGTAAAGTAGCTCCTTTTCCTTGATATGACACTATTGAGACACAATTAGTCCGTTTTTAAACTAGTTGATGGTAAACATGTGTTTTGTTTTACAGATACAGACATTTGGTGTGGAGGCTCCTTGTTCTTCAGTAGATGATCTGACCAGTGGAATGGTCATGGCACAAGTTCTACAGAAAATGTGAGTTGCGTGTGAAGATGGGTCACTTAATGGTTTTATCATTATCGCTACATTTATCATTCAATGAATAAAAATACTCTTAAATTAAAGCTGTAAAGTGGAGGTTTTGTTGCTGTCGCTGTTAAAATATTAAATCGTATTGTTTATTTTTGGGGGTTATATTGACACTGCCGCTCTTTATGGATGAATCTTAGTTTGTTATAAGTGATGTATCAGAGTAGAAATGTCATAGGTGAATCTTAAGAACAAACAACACAGAATTCAAACATGTTATAAACGTGACAGATGTTAAATCAATACACTAAGAAAAACGTCTACTGTTTTTGCTTAGTAATGGATTTCTGATTATTTATCATGAGGTCTAGAGGCTGGTCTGGTTTACTGCCTAGGGTGTTCTGTTTTAGCACTGATTCACAGATAGGTTCTGTGTGTTTTAGTGATGCTGTGTACTTCACTGATGCGTGGATCACACGAATTAAAGCTGATGTTGGGGACAACTGGAGGTTAAAGGTAATTCTCCATCCCAAATTGAAACTTCATTACTTTTATTCATGATGATCGTTTTATTGATTATTCTTACACCTCTGTCTCTGATTCAGATCAGCAATTTAAAGAAGATATTGAAGGCTATTCTGGATTACAACCAAGAGGTTAGACACTAACTCTTGTTTGATACTGTCATGTGATTATGACATATATACTGATGAGTGATTGATTGACACTTCAGGTGTTGGGTCAGCAGATGAATGACTTTACTCTTCCAGATGTGAGTCTCATTGGAGAACACTCAGATGCAGCGGAACTTGGTCGAATGTTGCAGCTCATTTTGGGCTGTGCTGTGAACTGTGAACAGAAACAGGGTAAGACTGTCAGAGTTAACTTTGATGCTTAATTAGTTTGGCACATCCAACTATATGCATACATTGAAACCCCTTTTCCATTCTAGTCAGTCTAAAAATATTGATAAAATAGATTTCTTTACTTCTTAATCAAAAGTTTTGCAACATTTAAAAAATGGTTTGCTGTTTTTGAATTTCAGATGAAGAGATATTTAGTATCAAATCATAAGTCATAACCCTATCATATATCAAGCATTGTTCATATGTTTAACAAAAACACCATTCAGGATTAAATATTAGCATTCAAAGATTAAAAACAAACTCCCTCCTGAAATATCTTTTCCTTTTTCACTTGCCAAATTGGGGTGGGGTGGGGTGGGGTGGAGTGGAGTGGGTGGAGTGGAGTGGGTGGAGGGATTCAATGTCACCTTTATTTCTATAGCACTTTAGACCAAATACACTGCATCAAAGCAGCTTAACAACAATAATTAGTAAAACAGTGTGTCATAATGCTAAACGTTAGTTAAAGGCAATACATTATTGAATTAGGGGATGTTATCTCTGTTCAGTTTAATGGTGTCTGTGCATTCATTTTCAATCGTTTATGTCCTCTTTGTTTACTTAAAAAGTGTTTGTGCATTCAAATTCAATCAAGTTAACGATATCGCTGTAAATGAGGAGACCCCAACTAAGCAAGCCAGAGGCGACAGTGGCAAGGAAACCAAAACTCCATCGGTGACAGAAATGAAGAAAAAAAACCTTGGGGGGAAAGCTAGGCGCAGATGGGGAGCCAGTTATCCTCTGATTAGATTTTAATCAGCGCGTAGCTTCCTGGTTGAAGCGAAGTCGAGAAGAATCATCTGTCTCCTGTGGTCCCATCCTAATGGTCATATGAGGCAAGATATTGCGAGGGATCTGCGTCTGGTGTTCTAGTCATCCTGGTCTCCGCTGTACTTCCGGTCTTTCTTCACCATCTGGTCTGGATACGCACTGGATCCCGGTGACTGCAATACCATCTGATCTGGATACGGACTGGATCCGGTCTCCCGGAAGAGCTCCGAAGAAGAGAGAAACAGACCAATACTTTCGTAGATGCCATTCTTCTAAAGTAATAGAAAATATATTGTGTTTTGTGGAGAGTGTTCCCGGTTCCGGATTTCTTAAATAAACAGCACACCCAAGTTATTTCTTAAATAGCACACCCAAGTTCCTTACCGATGACGAAGAGCTTCTAGAGCAGCCATCAAATTTTAGACATTTTTCTAGGTTGTTGCAGGCAGAGTTTTTAGGTCCTATAATTAACACCTCTGTTTTTCCAGAGTTTAGAAGCAAAAAATTACTCGTCATCCAGTTTTTTATATCGACTAAGCATTCACATTTACATTACATTTACATTTAGTCATTTAGCAGACGCTTTTATCCAAAGCGACTTGCAATAGTCGAGGAGACAATGAAGCGGTAAATAGCCGATACAACAATAGGTGAAAAAGTGCTACAACAATGCTACCGAGTTACACAGAGAGCGAAGTTACAAAATATATACATATATATATTTTTTTTTATAGAGTGATAAGTTAGAAAAGAAGTGAGTTAGTGAGTTAGGTGTAGCCGGAAAAGATGAGTTTTTAGGAGGTTTTTTTTCATTCAATTCGTTTTTCAAATTTGTGTGTCTCACCGGGTAGTGAGGAAATATAGAGCTGAGTATCATCAGCGTAACAGTGGAAGCTGACACCATGCTGCCTGATGATAGCTCCCAATGGTAACATGTATAGCGCGAAGAGTAGCGGGCCAAGAACTGAGCCTTGAGGTACTCCATACTGAACTTGTGATCGATATGATAGCTCTTCATTTACTGCTATGAATTGATAGCTGTCAGTTAAGTATGACATAAACCACACTAATGCACTTCCATTTATGCCCACAACGTGTTGAAGTCTATGCAGAAGAATGTTGTAGTCTATGGTATCAAAGGCAGCACTAAGATCCAGTAACACTAATAAAGAAATACAGCCACGGTCGGATGAGAGGAGAAGGTAATTTGTGACTCTAAGGAGAGCAGTCTAGGTGCTATGATATGGTCGAAATTCTGACTGGAAATTCTCACAGGTATCATTTTTCTCTAGAAATGAGTATAATTGTGAGGATACTACCTTTTCTGGAATTTTGGACAGGAATGGGAGATTTGAGATTTGTCTATAATTAACTAGGTCTTTGGGGTCAAGTTCTGGTTTTAAATGATAGGCTTAATAATATCCAGGTTGAAAGATTTAGGTACATATCCTAACAACGAGGAGTTAATAATAGTTCGAAGAGGATCTTTGACTTCTGGAAGCACCTCTTTTAGGAGCTTAGATGGAATTATTTTACAAGTTTACACAGTTCTTCCTCTTGTATAGTAGAGAATGAACGGAACTGTTCCTCTGGGGGTCTAAAAATCTTATGCGATATAGTAGCTGATGGCTGAATGGTTATGATTTTATCTCGAATATTGTCAATTTTAGGACTGAAGTAGGTCATAAAGTCATTACTGCTGCGGTGCTGGGAAATGTCAGCACTTGTTGAGGCTATATTTTTCGTTAGTTTAGACACAGTGTTGAATAAATACTTGGGGTTAGCAGTTTTTAATGCCTTTCTGAAGGATAGGTTACTTTCCCACCAAGCAATACGAAATACCTCTAGTCTTGTTTTCCTCCAACTGCGTTCCATTGTTCGGGCTGCTGTCTTTAGACTGCGAGTATGCTCATTATACCAAGGAGTCAAACTTTTTTCCTTGACCTTCCTTTAGCTTAATGGGGCAACGGAATTTAAAATGCTTGAAAAGAGCGAGTCTGTCGTTTTGGTTACATTATCGAGTTGTTCTGGTGTGTTGGATATGCTATGGAATTCAGATACATCAGGAAGATTACTTACAAAATCGTTTTTGTGGTAGAAGTGATGGTTCTACAATATTTGTAACAAGAAGTTGGATGTACAATTCTGGCAATATATAGTTTGCACAACACTAAATAGTGATCTGAGATATCATCACTTTGCTGCAAAACTTCAACATCATCAAGATCAATTCCATGTGACAATATTAAATCTAGGGTATGATTTCGGCAGTGGGTGGGTCCTGAAACATGTTGTCTAACCCCAATAGAGTTCAATAGAGTTCAGAATATCTATAAAGGCTGATGCTAATGCATCATTTTCATTATCAACATGGATATTAAAAAACTATTAAAACTTTGTCAGCAGCCAGAACTAACTCAGATATAAAATCACCAAACTCTTAATAAAGTCTTTATGGAGTGGAGTGAAGTGAAGTGGAGTGAGTGGAGCGGAGTGACATGCAATTGATTAACCCATCCAAAGTGCACCCACACAGCAGTGAACACACCCAGCAGTGAAAACCCAACAAAACTTTGCGCGAAAGGCACCATGTCATGGTATTCCGGGCCTGAGACTTGAACTCACAACCCCAGGGTTAGGAGTCACACTCTCTTACCACTAGGCCATGACTTCCTAGTGAATCAAGACATGGTTAAAACGGTACATTGTTATCTTTGCTATTTACCGATTCATTGTATACTTGATTCTTTGTAAGTCACTTTGGATAAAAGTGTCTGCTTAATGTGATGTAAATGAAAATAGTGTACAGAAGAATAATAAGAGCAAACTAAGAAAAGGTGAGGAGAAGCAGAGGTGCCAATGCTGGCACGAAATGTCATTTTGATTAAGCATCTGATCTTGTATTGGTGTCTGTCTGACCTTCTGTATGAATGAAGGTTTTACTATTTCAGAACTGTGTGTTTTGTAGAATATATCCAGACCATAATGATGATGGAGGAATCAGTCCAGCATGTGGTCATGACGGCCATTCAGGAGGTCAGTAGCTCATCTTTTTTCTCTCTCCCTTGGTTTTGTGATGTGATTTCTACTATTTATTTGTATTTAATTTTACAGTTAATGAGTAAAGAGACACCTGTGTCTTCAGGCAGTGACTCTTACATAGATCTGGAGAGACAGGTGAGATATTTACTAATTCTATCAGAATATGATGTTATGTAATTATCTGCAATACATGTTCTAGTGTTTGTTTATCCAGTTAAAGAAAACTGCAGACGACCTGAATGATGCTTTATCCACTAAAGAAGAAATCGCACAGCGCTGTCATGAACTTGACATGCAGGTAAATACACTCACTTAACCTCTCAATGTGGTTGTGTTATACAGTGAGGTTTAATAAGTATTTGGTCACCTTTTGATGTTGCAAATTCTTCTACTTAGAAATCATATAGGGGTCTTTAGCATAAATGAATTTCCTCTGTGTGATACAGAATCTAAAAAGAAAAATATGTTATCAATTTATTTGTACATTACCGTGTCAAATAAGTATTTGATCACTTGCTTATCTGGCAGATTTCTGACCCTCAAAGACCTCTTATTTTGCTTTTAGATAGTCCAGCTAGCTACACTGTGCTCATCATTCTAAATTAGTAGCACCTGTTTGAGATCATTAGCTGTCATAAAGGCTCATGTGCACCCCTCAATCAGTTAAAAGTCTAAGTACCAACATGGGCAAAACCAAAGAGCCGTTAAAAGACACAGGAGTCAAAATTGTAGTCCTTCACAAAGCTGGAAAGATTTTGGTGAAAAAAGAACAACTGTTGGAGAAAGGGTCCGAAAATGGGAGAGACTAATGATAACTGTCAATGCGCCTCGGACAGAAGATCTCCTCGTGGGGTATCAATGATGCTAACTGCAGAACTAAAGGGGAGGAGCTGGTCAATGCCGTGAAGAGAGCTGGGACCACCGTTTCCAAGACTACTATCCGTGATACATTAAGATGATATGCTTTAGAATCATTAATAGCATGGAAGGTTCCCCTGCTTAAGTCCATGTCAAGGCTCGATTGAAGTTTGACAGGGACTATTTGGATGATCCAGAGGAGTCATAGGAGAAAGACCTGAGGTCAGATTAGACCAAATTAGAACTCTTTGGTCTTAACTCCATTCGCTGTGTTGAAGAATGATGAGTATCATCCCAATAATATCATACCTACAGTGAAGAATGGGGGTGGAAGCATCATGATCTGGGTTTTTCTCTGTACAGGGGACAGGACGACTTTACTGTATTAAGGAGAGGATGAACAGGCCATGTATTGTGAGATATTGTGCAAAAATCTCGTTCCCTCAGTCAAAGCATTAAAGATGGGTCGTGGCTGGGTCTATATCAAGGTGTTCTGGAGTGATCTAGCCAGTCTCCAGACCTAAATCAAAATAAAAATCTTTAGAAGCAGCTGAAACTTACTCTTTCAGCAACAGCCCCGGAACCTCACAGATCTAGAGAAGATCTGTATGGAGGAGTGGATCAAAGTCCCTCCTGTAGAGTGTGCAAACCTGGTCTAAGTCAATGTCACCTTAACAAAATGAAACAAAATACATTGTTAATGCAGCTGAACAAAATTGATTAGTTAAACAGTGTGTCCATAATGCAAGATGATAGTTAAAGGAGAGTTAAACTCAGTAAGCTTAATATAGAACTTATTCACCTATTGTTGTCTCTGCTATTTACCGCTTCATTGTCTCCTGGATTCATGCTAAGTCGCTTTGGATAAAATTGTCTATAAAAAATGCCTAAATGTAAATGTAAAGGCAGTTCATCATTGAGTTCAGTGATTTCCTCTCTGTTAAATTTAAATAGTGTCTGTGTATTCATTTTACAATCAAGTCAACTTTATAAATGAGGTTTAATTGAGGTGACCCCAACTAAGCCAGCCAGAGGAGACAGCAGCAAGGGACCAAAACTCCATCAATTACAGAATGGAGAACGAACCTTGCGAGAAACCAGGCTCAGTTGTGGGGCCAGTTCTCTTCTGACCAGAGGAAACCAGTGGAATCCATGTTGAAGCAGGCCGGAGAAGGATCATCTGTATCCTGTGGACATATCCCCATAGTTGTCTGAGGCACTGGATCTGGGGGACTGCAATGCCTTCTGATCTGGATACAGGCTGGATCTGGGGCTTTGTTGAACTCAGAAACAAAGACAAACAGACTAATGTTAATGTAGATGACATTCTTCTAATGATGTAGCAGATATATTATGTCTTATGGAAAGTGTTCCCGGTTTCGGTTTACCTAATTAATGCAGCCTAAAAATCCTTTAACACATTTGAATATTGGAAGCATGTTAGTATTTATGTGTAAGCCAGGTTAAAGAGATGGATTTTTAATCTAGATTTAAACTGCTAGGGTGTATCTGCCTCCCGATCACTATTAGGTAAGTTATTCCATAGTTTAGGCGCCAAGTTGGAAAACGATCTGCCGCCTGCGGTCGATTTTTATATTCTAGGAATTATCAAATTGCCTTCGTTTTTTAGAATGTAGCGAACACAGAGGATTATAATGTAACAGGAGCTCTTTCAAATATTGAGGTGCTAAACCGTTTAAGGCTTTATAAGTAATAAACAAGATTTATAATCAATACGATGTTTGATAGGGAGCCAGTGCAGTGTTGACAGGACCGGAGTAATGTGGTCGTACTTCCTGGTTCTTGTTAGCTGTAATTTGCTGTAAGTGAAAGTGTACAGAACATCCACCGAATAAAGCATTACAAAAATCCAACCTTGAGGTCATAATTACATGGATTAACATTTCTGCATTTAACGTTGAGAGCAAAGGCAGTAATTTGGATATGTTTTTGAGAGGAGTCTTGGTACTATGACAGCGGAATATTCCAAACCCCTCCATGATTTCTAAGCAGGAGAACTTGCGAAATCACAGGGTGATCAAATACTTATGGACCTTACTGTACATCTCCACTAACCGTCACATCTGTAATGATCATCTTCTGAAAATGTTTCATAAAGTTAATCTCACTGTTTTCTGTTCTGATTTTTCAGTTTTTAAATGTTTTATGTATTATTAATGAAGAACAGTAACTGTGTTCTTTAAATCTGAACTTATGTTGTGTCTGAGCGGAGGTTTTTATTTCTTCTTTCCTTTGTTTTCTGTGGTAACTTGTCATCCTCTCAATTTTAAAGGCGTACCTCGTCCAAGAGGAACGAGATAGACTGAGGTTAGAATATATTGAACTTGAGGAGAGGGTAAATCTCTTTCATTTCTTTTTCCGTTTCACCTCTGCTTCATAACAATCTACAGTAACTTACAGGCTCTTTAATGTTGTGTGTGTACGTGTGTGTGTGGGGTACAAGACGTTACCCCACAGTCTTAACTCATTCTGTCTTGCTCAGAGGTTCCCATGGAAACATCACCGCAACCCCACAAGTCTTTGCATTAAAACGAGATGCTATCATATGCACAAGCAATTTACAGATGTGTAGTGACTGAAGTTAAATGACAGATCATAGATCAGTTTGAGTGCTGTACTACTTTCATGTAGAGGAAGCTGCTCCGCTCTCTTCACATACATGTTAGCTTGACTTCGCAAGCTGTGTTTGTGTGTCAGGCATTCATTTACACATTAAGTGTGGTTTGTTATCTTATCATTTTCTGAGTTTAAAATAAAATGTCCCACAGATTCACTAATCAATACTATCCAGATAAACACTAGAAGAACTGATTATAAAAGTCAAATCTTCATGTGTTCACCTCAAATTCAAAGTCACTTTTACTGTCACATCACCATGGCACATGTGCCTTGGGCAGTGAAATTCTTGGGAGCTTGCTCCAGAAATTGCAGAAACATTTAACATATAAAATATAACATACAATAGACTTCAAACAGATGAACATGTGCAATAAGCACATACATATAATCAATACACACAGTGCGTACTTACAGGTGACAATACACATTATAAGCGATATTTACATACATACATTTAGCACTACTCAATACACTGTACGTGTTCTGCATTATGTTAACAATATATGTGCATAAAAATAGAAGGCAACAGAGTGAGCGTGAGCTGAGTACTGTAGAGTCATAGGTGTGCATTGGATGATGTACAGTGCTACACTAACTCTATCCTTAGGACATCAGAACACAAAATTAGATTTTTGTTAAGTTCGGGATGTTTTCTGATTCCTCCATAGACTGCAACTCTACCAAATGTCTTAAAGTTATTAAAGATATGGTTAAAACTGTCGATGTGGCTCTGGTGGTTTAGTGAGGATACCTTTTTGTGTGCAAACAAACCAAAAATTACTATTCAACAAATTCCTGGCCTCCCTGTTGGTTTGGGTTGTGCGATCACAATAGCACAACAACTCATGCATATATCTGGTGTCAGCATCGCCTGAAAATGAGTTTTGATGTTAGGTTGCGTAGCAGTCAATCGAGGAGTCAAAATGTTCATATTGTTGTTAAACTACCCTTCTATACTTCAGTTTACAACAAAAGGCCTTTCAGCAGTCGGATCTTATCGTCTGATCTATCTGTAAAATATGACAAATGAATAGATGTCTGACCTATCTGTGAGCCAGATGTCTGATAGTTATCAACGCTAATTTTAACACCATGTGGCCGCATGTGTTTATGTCAGGTGGCGGCTCTTCAGGAAGAAAAGAGCAGTCTTCTGGCTGAGAATCAGGTTTTAATGGAGAGACTCAACCATTCAGATTCCATCGAGGATCTGAACAGTCCGGCCGGCCGCAGACACCTGCAGCTGCAGACCCAACTCGAGCAGCTGCAGGAGGAAACATTCAGGTGAGAGGACATCCGTGTGTGGCACTGAGCTGTTTGGGAAACTATGTTGGTAATATTTAGTGTTTTTAGCCCATGAGATGGCAGGTTTTGCAAAATCTTCGACAAATACCTGAAATTGGAGGCAAATTGTTGCTCGTTGATGAGAGAGACAATCCTACAGCTCGAATTAAAAGACGTGATCTGAGAGAAACCCTGACACGTTGCCCAACGCTCGTGAAATATATGGCATACTTAATATCTGGAGTCGCCGATTCATAGTACTGTGGTGTGAAAGAAGTTCTGAAAAAAAAATGTTGTGGCACCATTTCCAGTCTCGCTGGAGAACTCTGATCTCATGTGGAATTTCTTTTGTCTTTAGTTGCGAGAGTTTCTTTAGGAAATTTTGTTTGCGAGCCACACAGAGCTATGAGAGATTCTACTTGTTGCAAAGTCATTTAGTGTTAAATCTTGCATCGCCGATCCATCGTACAGTGTGAATAGCTCAATGAAAGAATGCAACAGCGATCAGATGAGTTTGACAAATAATGCAGTGTGCACTTGTCATTACAGTCACTCTTAAGATTTTTTAATTTGATGTGAGACATTTCTTTTAAAATTAAATGAATGTTACTGATGAAATCCAACTAGAACATATCCAGGGCGAATTGCGTTTTGTAAAACAGTAATAAATTATTGTAAAAGAGTTATAGCTTAGGTGTGTGTAGTTGTGACTGTATGCAACTTATGAGCACAGGCATGGATCTGGACCGCCCCAGTGGAGGTAACAGCAGGGGTGTGAGGGGTCACAGGGAACACTCATACCCTCTCAATGGGACATCAAGCTGTTCTTCTGTGCCTCACAATGTATATTTAAGTGCTGAACATATTATATTTGTGTTTGCTTGTGGGAGTATTTAAAGTAAATGGTTGGTGGATAGAGACAATGTAGAAAAATTTTAGAATTTGAGCAAGTGGTGTCACATGTTTTTTTTTTATATATATCAAAATTTAAATTCCTGTTTTTGAAACTTTTTATTTAGCATTTTATTTAAGAGCATGTGCAGTGCATGCAAAACCTTAACCTGTTCCTGACTGTGTTTGATATCATCATGTGTGCGAAAGAGGATGTGTCAAACTGTTTAAAGACGGAGGAAAATTCTGTAGGCTTAGACTGAACACACAGCATTTCATAACACATATTGGGAACATTTAGAGAACATTTAGAGAAAATAGAGATTTTTTCCTTCTTGCACTCACACATGAAGCGCTTTTAAATTCCTGACTGTGGATTTTTTTTCTTATCAGACTGTTATGTGTTCTTGGGAAATTTGCTCCGTTGTCAGTTCAAGAAACATTGAGATTGTGATTTAAGTTTAATGAAATGTGTTTGTTTGTGCGTTTCAGACTGGAGGCTGCTAAAGATGATTACCGTATTCGATGTGAGGAGCTAGAGAAGGAGTTAGTGGAGGTCAGGGTTCAAAATGAGGACTTGACCTCTTTGGCCGAA
This sequence comes from Triplophysa yarkandensis, assembly GCA_033220385.1. Taxonomy (NCBI): domain Eukaryota; kingdom Metazoa; phylum Chordata; class Actinopteri; order Cypriniformes; family Nemacheilidae; genus Triplophysa; species Triplophysa yarkandensis. The sequence goes on along the minus strand of CM065671.1, from coordinate 7,356,782 downwards.
GAGGCACAGTCACTTAAAGATGAAATAGACATTCTCAGGTGAGCTACAGACCAGAGGTCAGAGGTTTAAGTTTTGGAGTAAACTCTTAACTCAGCATGTGTTCGCGCATGCTTGTGTTTGTGTATTTGTATGTCTCTCAGGCACTCGTCTGATAAGGTGTCAAAGCTGGAGGCTCAGGTGGAGGCGTATAAGAAGAAGTTGGAAGATCTTGGAGATCTTAGACGTCAAGTAAAACTGTTAGAGGAGAAGAACACCAGCTACATGCAGAACACAGTCACACTGGAGGAAGACCTGCGTAAAGCAAACGCCACACGAGGACAACTCGAGACATATAAAAGACAAGTATGTAATAAACCAAACCTGTATGACCCAACATGTCTTAAAACATGAATGTTTAAAACTTCCAGATGCTTCCAACAACACATAATACTGCACAGGAAGTGACATCATGACTAATACATATGATGTTATGACATGTGATGTGTTTTTTAGGTGATGGAACTTCAGAACAAACTCTCTGAGGAGTCCAAGAAAGCTGACAAAATGGAGTTTGAGTACAAGCGAGTGAAGGAAAAAGTCGATTCTCTTCAGAAAGAGAAAGACGTAAGAAACCTTCATTATCTGATGACATTTCTTTTACACATTCTGGGGATGTCATTACATACACAGCCGCTGGAGTTTATTTATGTCAATCAGTGTGTTTTTCCGTTGATGATCTAACAAAAATCGCAAGTCAGTTTGGTCACAGAACAATGGAGTAAAGAGCACAAGTAGAAGTAGAATGCCTTGACAAATACAAATCTGCTTAGGTGATTTATCTTATAAACTAACCTGTGTGCGTGTGTGTGTGTGTGTGTGTGTGTGTGTGTGTGTGTGTGTGTGTGTGTGTGTGTGTGTGTGTTTGTGTTTGTGTTTGTGTTTGTGTTTGTGTGTGTGTGTGTGTGTGTGTGTGTGTGCGCGTGCGTGCGTGCGCGTGTGTTTGTGGTTTTAGAGGATAAGAACAGAGAGAGATTCACTGAAGGAGACGATTGAAGAGCTGAGGTGTGTCAAAGCCCAGGAGACTCAGCTTACCTCAGGTGACAAGACAAAGAGCAGTCATAAATACACTCACAAGATCACTTAGAGGAGCTGTGTGGGATTTCTAGTCAAGTCGCCTTTAATTCTATAGCGCTTTAAACAAAATACATTGCATCAAAGCAGCTGAACAACATTGACTAGTAAAACAGTTTGTCAATAATGAAAAATGTTAAAGGCCGTTCATCATTGACTTCGGTGATGTCATCTCTGTTCATGTTTAAATACTGTCTGTGCATTCATTTTCAATTTTAAAAACCAGGCTCCGTAAAGGGGCCAGTTCTCCTCTGACCAGACAAAATCAGCGGTTCAATGCAGCGGCTGCAGCAAACTCAAGAAGAATTATCTTTTCCTGTGACCATGTTCACCGGTGCTCTAGTTTTCCTGGTCTACGCTAACTTTCAGGGCTGTTAAGGTCTTTTCTAGTTCCAGGTCCACCATATGGTCAGGATATGTACTGGATCCAGGTGACGATAATGTACATTTACGTTGTACATTCAAATGTAGCTGGGTGCCGAATCTGTGGTGGACCTGTAGGCTAGAAGTAGAACTTTAAATTCAATGCAAGCTGCTATGGAGAGCCAATGTAGTTTAATAAAGAAAGGCATGAATTTTGTTCTTTTTGGTTCTTTGAACACCATTGTTGCCGCAGCATTCTGTATCATCTGCAGAGGTTTGGTTGGCAAACTGGGAGTCCAGCAAGCAGAGCATTGCAGTAGTCCAGCCTGGACAGGACCAGAGCCTGGACTAGGAATTGTTTATTATGTTCCGAGAGGAAAGGTCTGATCAAATCTTAACCAGCAATCAAATCTTAGACAGTGTTCTTGGTTGTTACCTGCAGTTATGTCCGTTTTCAGAGTTTAGCAGTAAGAAATTAATGGTAGTCCAGTTTGTTATGTCAACAATGCATTCCATTTATTGTGTTGGTGTGTTTCACTTGACTGCAGAGAAATATAGAGCTTAGTTTAAGCAGCATAACAGTGAAAGCTAACACAATGTTTCCTGATGATATCTTCCAGGGGTAATATGTATAGCGTGAAAAGTAGTAGCCCTAGTACTGAGTCTTGAGGTACTCCATGCTGCACTTGTGATCGATATGATACCTCTTCATTTATTGCTACAAATTGGCTGTCAGTAAAGTAATATTTAAACAATGCTAATGCACTTCCCTTAATAACAACAAAGAATGTTGTGGTCAATATTGTCAAAGGCAGCCCTAAGATCCGATAGGAGGTCGGAAGGGTAGGACCAGTTCATTTGTAACTCTAAGGAGAGCAGTCTCTTTGCTATGATACAGTCTTTGGGGGGGGGGGGGGGGGTCGATCTGTGTGTTGGTGTTAAGGGGTGTCAGAGGGCAGAGTTCAGTAAAGAGACAGCTGTAGGGAAAAAGCTGTTCCTTAATCTTGTGGTCTTTGTCCAGAGGCATCTGAAGCGCCTCCCGTAGGGCAGAAGGTTAAACAGTCTATGGTCAGGGTGGGAGGAGTCGTTGAGAGACAGCATTTCCTCTGGATGTCCTTAATTGCAGGAAGTGTTGTCCCGGTGATGCATTGGGCAGTTTTCACCACCCTCTGCAGTGCTTTGTGGTCAGCCACTGAGTAGTTCCCATACCAGGCTGACGTTCACTCTGCTGCACCGTAACATATTTTTATGCACATCCTTGTGTACATAATGCAGAACGTGTACACTCTGTGTTTAGTGTGTAATGTGTTTCTAGTGCTTAATATATGTATGTACATACTGTGTTGAATGTTTCGACTGTAAGTTTGTCCAATAGTACACTGTGTGTACTGATTATATGTATGAGCATATTTTACACTCTCTTATGTTGAAGTCTGTATTATACGTTACATGTTATATGTTACCTGTACTGTAATTTTTCTGAAGCAAGTTCCCAATAATTCAACTCACCAGGGCACATGTACTGTGGTGATGTGACAATAAAAGTGACTTTGACTTTGACAGGCTGTGATACAACTGGTCAGGATGCTCTCAGTCGCACACCTGTAAAAGTTCACCAGGATGGCTGTAGACAGCTGGTTCTTCAGTGTCCTGAGGAAGAAGAGGCCATGGTGAGCCTTCTTCACCAGGCTGGTGGTGTTTGTGTTCCAGGACCAGTCCTCCTAGATGGTGGTTCCCAGGAACTTAAAGCTGGAGACGTGCTGAACAGCCATACTCTTAATGTGGATGGGGTCATGCATGCTTCCTTTCTACTTCCTGAATTCAACAATGAGCTACTTGGTCTTAGTGGTGTTAAGTAGCACGTTACTGCCAGAGTACCATGTGGCCGGGTGCTGTACCTCTTCCCTGTAGGCCATCTCATCGTTGTCACTGTTGAGGCGAATCACCTTGGAGTCGTCTGCAAACTTAATGATGGAGTTGGATGCACACGCTTGCAGTCTTGGATGTTAAGGGAGTAGAGGAATGGGCTCAGTACACAGCCCTGTGGTACACCGGTGTTAAGTGTGATGGTGGTGGAGTGGGTGTGGCCAGACCTAACATTCTGGGGCCTGTTGGTAAGAAAGTCCATAATCCAGTTGCAGAGAGAGGTGCTAATATCCAGGTCTCCAACAAAGTGGTCAGCTTTGAGGTGATAACGGCATTAAATGCTGAACTGAAGTCAACAAACATGTGTGAGTGC
>CM065671.1:7338070-7348070 GCA_033220385.1 Triplophysa yarkandensis | reverse complement strand
CCTTACTCACCTGTTAATCAATCAATCAAATTCTAGATCATGGCTCTGTTACGTGAAGATGTGGTGTGTGTTAATGTCAGTTGACTGGTGTTGTGGTGTGTTTCAGGGAATGGCTCTGCAGAAGAAAGCAGCTGAGGATCGTTTGGCCAGCACAGGCTCGGGTCAATCATTCCTGGCCCGACAGAGACAGGCCACCAGTGCCCGTCGAGCATATCCGGGTCATGTGCAGCCCACCGCAGCCAGGTAGAACATCCTGTGATGCCTGTCCCTATGGCTGCCCTCACCACAGCGCCACAGTAGCCAATCAGGACACCTGTTTGCACCCAAACTTTTGTTGTCTTATCTTTTTCCTCTAGCTCATTCTCTGACCTGATGTGTGGTATCTGATAGAGCTGCTTTGTTTTCTAATCCCTGTGCACTTTCAGTCATTTTTTCAGTTTTAAAGAAAATATTCTGCTTCACCCGACATTAATCCTGTTTTTAATCAAAAGCCAAATAAAGTCAGGGCGATGGCAAAGTCTAGCAGTGTGAAGGGAAGACTTCAGCAGACAGTTCTATAGATGCATGACTAGAAACATATAACAAAGTTTGGTAACCTGTTGCTTTGCAGCATTTTTATTCGGGTTTTAAAGATTATGTGGACACAATCATTTTTATTTCAATCATCAACACGCTTTTAAAATCAAATAAATATTTTTAAGTGCATTTTCCTTATTTAATAGTATTAAGATTGAATTCCAAATGATCATCTCTGCTTAAATCTTCACAAAGCATTTAAAAATCATCTGCATATTTGATCAACTTTTTTTATTTGACATGTCCTTATAATGATATCTATGCATTGAAGGTTTTTGATCATGGGGTGTTTGGCTGTAGATGTTTAGTGCTTGTATTCATTCGCTTCGCCTTAATTTTACACAGGAACATATTCACATGATGAATGTGATTGTGTGGGAATTATCACAAAGACAGTTTTTTTAAATAACACGTTAGATATAACTGAACAGTCAGCATCTTATAATGAATCTGCTTTTATTCATTTTTCATGTCAAACTATTTGTTGTAATGAACGCAGTCAGAAATGTAATGTATACTTTAGCATTTCTTTTAGAACAACATATTTATACTAAAGTGCCGAATTCACGAAGTGTCCCCAGATCTCAGCCTCACAAAAAGAAGTGCATGATCAAAACATTTGTGCTTTCTGAAAATAGAGTAACTAACAGTGAAGTGTGTTTGACTGACACGTGTCAATCTCTCTCTTCCAGTGATGTTAAAGCATGACCAGCAGGGGGCGGGGCTGCATGACCATTTTCATTTAACTCATGGAACCCACTAACATACAACATGACCTGCTAACCGCTGAAGTCCTGTGCTGTTTGTGCTACTAACATGCGTCTTTGGTCACATGAGGTGTCATTCATTCTGTCCGTAAACTGACCTGAGATCAGTGTCCGAGCCCACAGTGCTGACTGTTACACTTTACAGAACAATGGTCTTTAGACATCTGTGCGGACGTGTGTGACAGTATTTTCCTGAGGTTTATGAGATCCTATAGTGTGCCTTCACTTGTATTTATTCTCTCTCTGGTCTGGTCTGGTCTGGTCTCCTCTCTGGTCTGGTCTCTCTCTCTCTCTCTGGTCTCTCTCTTTCTCTCTCTTTCTCTCTCTTGTCTCTCTTTCTCTCCTCTTCTCTCTCTTGTCTCTCTTTCTCTCTCTTTCTCTCTCTTGTCTCTCTTTCTCTCTCTCTCTCTCTCTCTCTGGTCTCTCTTTCTCTCTCTCTCTCTCTCTCTCTGGTCTCTCTCTCTCTGGTCTCTCTCTCTCTGGTCTCTCTCTCTCTCTGGTCTCTCTTTCTCTGGTCTCTCTCTCTCTCTGGTCTCTCTTTTCTCTGGTCTCTCTCTCTCTCTGGTCTCTCTTTTCTCTCTCTCTCTCTCTCTCTCTCTGGTCTCTCTCTCTGGTCTCTCTCTCTCTCTCTCTCTCTCTCTCTCTCTGGTCTCTCTCTCTCTCTCTGTCTCTCTCTCTGGTCTCTCTTTCTCTGGTCTCTCTCTCTCTCTGGTCTCTCTCTCTCTCTCTCTCTAGGTCTCTCTCTCTCTGGTCTCTCTCACTCTCTCTCTCTGGTCTCTCTTTCTCTCTCTGGTCTCTCTCTGGTCTCTCTCTCTCTCTCTCTCTCTCTCTCTCTCTCTCTCTCTCTCTCTCTCTCTCTGGTCTCTCTCTGGTCTCTCTCTCTCTCTCTCTCTCTCTCTCTCTCTCTCTCTCTCTCTCTGGTCTCTCTCTCTCTCTCTCTCTCTCTCTCTCTCCTCTCCCCCCCTCTGGTTCTGTTACTCTTGTGAATGTGTTTGAGACAGGAACACTAGTGCAGTATTTCCTCTCAAGGCTGTCGTTTGGACACATCTAATCTGTTACTTTACAGTGTTTAAGCTCTCATGTGTTTTTGGTTTTTGTAAGATCAGTATAAGATTTTTACTTTAGATATGATGTCTAATTCTGCTGCTGTTTTCCACATGTAAATATTCATGTGAGGACATAAATATATTGATTTTAGTTTGAACAGTGTTTCTTTTTGTGCAGTTTTTAATGCAGGATTTTATTATTTTAGTTTGTATTATTGATATACATGATATTGGAAAATGCATTTACAAAGTTTCATGTTTTTATATTTCATCACATTCAGCTGAAGTAGTTTATGTCTTTCAACTTGCCAAGTTTTATATTGCGTATATACAGTGTGTACATACTGAATGTGAGGCAGTTTTACAAAAACGGATTATAAGATTCATTTCATAATGTGTCTTCATCAAAACTCTTTTGCTTCCTACGCTATAAAACACTGTACAGTTGTACAAGTTGTAAATAAAGCTTGTATGAAAGATTCATGATTGAAAGGGGGCTGGAATTTATTTTTATTCTTTTTAGAACTTAATGTTCATGTTGATGTTTTACTGTCCTCTTTGTTGACAAAAAACAGCTGATCAAACGCAGGATGTAAGAAAAACACATTTATGACAAAGGTTCAACTTTCAAGAAATCTAACTTCTGCTATTGGACTAAATGAAGGTTTGTTGACTCCAGTTTTTAGGTCTATCTAAAGGCTGATGTTTAATGTGAAAGAGCACAAAGCATGGAATTCCCTCTGATCAGATTCAGTACTGAACAAATCAAATTTGTGGCATCAGTGGATAAGTGTGTCTTAATATTAATCTCATTTTACAATGTTTGTATTTCTTTTTATGGCAAGTTTGAGCAAAACTTCATGTGCCCGTACATGGTATCAAATTGAGCAGGGGTCTTTACAGTTTAAAATCTGACAAATTGGTGTCAAAATGGTCTTTGTTTAAAATTAGATAAATATCTGAGTAGAAGAGGATGAAATATTTTTCCATTTTATTTAACACCACCAAAGTTAATCCAATTAAATCTCGCTCTTTAATCAGTCTCGGAATAATTGTAAATACTTGAGTCAGAGATCTGTGTAATGTTGCTGGTGGAGATCATAACCCAAGTGCTCCCACGAACAGTTTCTTGAAATATAAAAGAATGATGTTGACTCTTGAATCACTGTGAAGAAGATGATTCTCGTTGTCTCCTGAATGGTGAATCCCAGAAACTGAATCTTTACAATTGTGCTGGAAATAATATCACATCAAACGTTCATAGGATAAAAAAAGTGTCAAACTGTATAAATAGTTTATTAATAAAGAACAAACAAATATAGAAAACTGTCATGGCACAAACACAACGGACATTCTGTTTCAAAACCAACACTGCCACACAAACTAAAACCATCTATTCAATAAATTAAACCTCTAAAAAACATTCAACAAGCCATGAAGTTCTAGAAATTTTACTCAAAACATTTATTCATCAGCGCTGGTTAGTAACAGATTTTATCACAAAAATATAATGTCTCTTTAATATATATAATAATAAACAAAGTTTTTTTTTACATGAAGAGGTCATCAGAGGTCAAAGATGAAACATCAGAATCTGAACATACAGAATAAAAGCTGAGCTTGCCCATGAAGAAATGGAGCCTGAGAATGTCCGCTCGTGATTGGGTCGGTCGTGGTCTGGTGGATGTGTCTTTACGGTGATGAAACCACTGATGATGCGGAGGAGAGGAGGTGGAGGCTCCACTGTTGTGCTACAAGAGAAACAAGAGAGCGACAGACATATTTTTCTTGTTTTTTATTTCGTGTTTTGTGAAATATGAAGAATATAAGAGATAGAAAGATGTTTATCTTAAGTAATTTGATATAACAAACATACTCTTTTTTTTTTTTGGTCAGTCATGACACAAATGAATAGTCTATATGCCCTACGTGTGTGTTGTTGTTGTTGAAGAAGATTTACAGAAAATACACTATAGTAAAACATCAGACAGTTACATCTTACATTTAAAGAGTATCATTCACATCATTATGATCTTTCATTTCTCATGTGGTGTAGAACAGTGATCCATATAAACAAAAGTATACACTCTGGAATGAAATTCATCTCTATATACACCTTCATGTTTCTTTTCACAGATATTTCTGATGAAATTACTTTGATCCGTTTACAGCCATTTGTTCACAAAAATTAAACTTCAGCAACATCTCTCATCTCCTTTCTTTCCATCACTTGATCAGAACAAAGTAATCTACCACTGTTCTTTTACCCAAACATTTATGAAATACATTAAAATAAACCCTTAACCTTCCTTTTCTCTCCTAACGGGTTTTTGTCTTGCCTTTTGTAACTTGGTGGCTTGTTTAGCACTTTTTCACCTATTGTTATCTGTGATATTTACTGCTTCATTGTCTTCTCGGTTGTTTGTAGTTGTTTTGGATAAAAGCGTCTGCAAAATGCCTAAATGTAATGACAGAAAGTAAATCAATGTTAAAATGTACAGAAAGACAGAATCTGTGTGACAGTAGAATGATAGCAATATCGATATTTTTAATCTTTCAGGGATAATTGTTGGTCCTTATAAGAAAATCTGCTTCTACATGTAAGTAAATGATGTTTTGTGTGTTAGTTTGGTTTAGGGGCTTCTACAGTCTGAAATTCCTTTTATTGTGTGCGTTGCCATAAAACTAAACAACGGGTTCAGTTTGTTTTGAATGTCTTGGACCCAGTATTGTTTCATAAACTGTAAAATAATTTTCACAGTCAAATCTTAATATAAGAGCATGTTGAACCCAAATTTCCAGATGATGGTTTAAGTTAAGTAAAACGTTACAGGAAAAGAATTATTAATTCTGTTTAAGATGACAGATTAAAACTCTTCTGTATAGTGGATGCTTTCAAATGGAGTTTGTGAACCCTTTGTAATACATAGATTTCTGCATTAATTGGAGAGAAAATGTGTTCTGATCCTTATCCAAGTCACAACAATTGCCAAACGCAGTCTGCTTAAAGTGATACCACAGAAAACATTATGTGTTGTCAAACATGTTAACATTCACAGTGCTGAGTTGAAAAAGTATGTGGACCTTTGGGTTTAATAACTGATTGACTCCACTTTGACAACAATAAACTCAACCAAACTTTTTCTGTACTTACAGATCTGACCCGCACAACAGTCAAGAGGAATTTTGGACCATGTCTCTTTACAAAATTTACTTTACATTTATTCATTTGGCCGACGCTTTTATCCAAAGTAACTTACAAGTCTTATACATCTATCACTGTAGAGCAAACAGATGTAAGATGTCTTGCTCAAAGACTCCTCAGTCATTATCTGCTGACACTGAGATTCAAATCATTCTAACATTCTAACCACGAGACCACAACTGACCCCGTCAGAATATTTTCAGATGTCTTGTCTGGTGTGGATCGTTCTCTGAGGTCGAGCATCTCAATGGGGTGGAGGTCAGGACTGGACTGGGCCAATCCAAAAGCCCTATATTCTTCTGTTGAAGCATGCTGTTTTTGATTTAATTATGCTTTGGGTCGTTGTCTTGATGCATCACCCATCCACTGTTGATCTTTAGTTGGCTGACAAATTGTCACGTTTTCCTTCAAAATGTACTGATAAACAATGGAATTCATTTTTCCCTATGCTAGCTCTCCGTGCAGGCCCTGAGGCAGCCAAGCAAGCCCAAACCATGATGCCCTCTCCACCCGTATTTCACGGTTTTGATGCTGATGTGCTGTGCCTTTTTCCTCCACACATAGCATCGTGTGTTCTTTAAAACAACTCAATTTTAGTCCAAATATTTTGACAATAGTGCTGGGAACATCCAGGTTTTCTTTTTGCCAACTTCAAATGTGCAGTTCAACATTTAAAGGCATTTATAGATACCTTTGTAACCCATTCCAGCTTCATGCAAGTCAACAAATCCTGATCGTAGGTCTTCTGAGAGCTCTGAAGTGTGAGGCATGGTTCGCATCAGGCAATGCTTCTTGAGAACAGTAAACTCAAAAGCGTTGTGTGTGTTTTATAGAACAGGCCAGGTTTATTTAACATGTCATTTATTTTACATACTGATTTTAATTTAAACATGACAACATACAATGTTTGTGCGGTATTACTTTAAGCAGACTGGTATGTCTATCGTTGTGACCTGGATGAGTATCCCAAACATATTTTCTCTCCAATTCATGCAGAAATCCAAGAATCTTCAAACTGTTTTTTGTTTGTGAATGAATGTTCTGACCTTTCTTCCATGCGAACCCACAAATCATTGAAGCGTCGATGGATCTGAAGATTCTTTGTTTGTTGCGTCGTTTCTTCTTCAGTTTGCGTTCCACTTTCTCCAGTAACTCCAGACTTTGTGGGAACAGCGTCTGCGATTCCTGATGATCTTCAGCGTCGTGCATGAACGGCTCCAGTGGTGAATGTGTCAGATCTTCTGATGACCTCCTGCTAAACATCACAACACATGTTATTAAAAACCACAACAATAGGAATGTGTGCTTGTGTTTAACACAAAGATAAGAACACAATAAGAACAATTATTGAATCTTATGAACACACAACTGTTAAAACACGTTTACAACAGCACAACACACGTGAATGGAAAATGTGCTGTGTACTCTGATTGGATGATATGAGCAGAATAATTTAATAGTTGTGTCATTGAGGCCCATACAGCGTCCACACATTAACTCTTTTCTGTGTGTGTGTGTGTGTGTGTGTGTGTGTGTGTGTGTGTGTGTGTGCGTGCGTGCGTGCGTGTCGTGCCTGTGTGTGTCTCATTATGAGCTCCGGCGGTTCAGTGGGACATGTAACTGTACTCTCACATGCATCTGGAATCTGTCAGCAGCCTGTCACAAGAATGTGTGTGTGTGTGTGTGTGTGTGTGTGTGTGTGTGTGTGTGTGTGTGCGTGCGTGCGTGCGTGCGTGCGTGTCACCTGTGCAACGGCTGTCCAGCAGGTGTGTGTTCCACATCATAACCCTGATTGCGCAGAACATCGATCACTGTGTTGTTCCCCAAAAAATGACCTGAAACACAAACACTTCACCATGATTGTGTGATCACATTCACACGCACACACACTACACACACACTTTACAGTGTAGATCAGCAGGTGCTATATGGTCTGAGTTTAATTTGATACTTTAGCTGCAGGTTTTTTGTGTGAATGTGAAATCTTTGTTTTACCTGCATTCACACACGCTTTCTCTTTCAGTATTGAAACACACACACAGCAGTGAACACACACACCAACAGTGGAAACACACACAGCAGTGAACACACACACATACACACAGAGCAGTGAACAAACACACGCATGCGCGCAAACCGTAGTGAAAGTAAAAACACACACACACAGACACACACACAAACACACACACACACAGTAGTGAACAAACACACACACGCAAACGCACAGTAGTGAACAAACACACACACACACACACACACACACACACACACACACACACACACACACACACACACACACACACACACAGTAGTGAACAAACACACACACAAAAAACGCACAAACACAGTAGTGACCTAACAAACACTCATAACACCACAGAGCAGTGACACACACACACACACACAGTAGTGAACACACACAGGAGCAGTTGGCAGACATTTAGGCCGCAGTGCCAGGGAGCAGTTGGGGTTCGGGGCACTTGCATCAAGTCATGATATTGCCGACCCGAGACTTGAACCCAAAACGGCAGGAGTCCCACTCTCTAAGCACTAGCCATGACTAGCCCCGAATGTACCAACAAATGTTTTCTGTTATCTGTGTAGTTACAAAGAGTACACAACACTGCTTGTTAAAGTGTGTTTTTTCTCCATGTGATTATTGCGCTTAAACCCGTCTTTCTCTAAAAGTGTTAAGGTTCAGTAGTGAAATGATTTTCAGACTTCTGACATTTGCCAAACTCCAGGAATGTATTAAATGACTTCAGGAGTATTAATGGACGTGTAGCAGAACACTAAAACAACATGGCAGACATTTTCTTTGGCTTCACCTTGATTTTATACAGCGCTTGCCTCCAAAAGAGCATGTCATATAAGCCGAAAGGAAATAAGAGGCCAACATTCAGTTTTCCAACAACACCAATCATTCAGTTGAGTAAAGGTGCTGTCCGTGTCCTCACACACTCGCTCTTTCTCAGGGATTGTTTTCATACATCATGCTTTATATTTACAGTTCGACTATGACAAGATTGACAGGTGTCATTATCAGTGCTGTTAGCTGATGTCAGGTCAGTCCGTGTGTGTGTTCACAAGTAAAGCATTTTCCCTTCAGACCCTGAGTCTTTTATTCATTTAACTGACTGATACGTGTTGTGACATTATTCGGTGTGTTCTTCTTCTGTCTGTGTTGAGGATTCCTCTTCTATCATATTAACACAAGCTCTGAAAGAGGAAACTGAACATCAGGAGTGCATGATGAATGTTAAACTAGTCATGTTTGATCACAGTGTTCATGTGTGAGTGTCTGAAGGCTGAGATTTCATCTCCACTAACATGTGCAGCAGAAACATTTGCAACATCAATATTCTGCCGGACTCTAATAACTGAAGTGAAATATGCAGAAGACAGACGGCGGCTCTGTGGAGGGTTTTTACCTGACAGCATGAACACAGTCCGTATAGAACCACAGGAACACACACCTCTTACAAAAACAAGAGCGTCGCTGCCATGCTAGAAGCCAGAGCTGAGGAAGTTTGAATAAAAGCTTTTAGACGGTTGACAGGTTATCTCAGGAATCTACCGTGAGATGGACGTCCATTAGAAACGTGCTGAGATTGACTTTGGCACATGCTCAACATCTGCCTCTCTGTCTCTGATAGTTCCATACAGCATTCAGATGGAAGTAAGCCATCACATATTCTGGTTCTCACTTGCTTTACTTGGGTTTTACCAATGTATTCAATCGTTAGCTTTCATACGTATGATGTGATGATAATTAATGGATACGTCATGCCTTTCTGAGTTTTAAAGAAAGTCTGCTTGAGATGCTTAAGGGCAAAAACATAAAACCTTCTTCAGGTGCATGAGCCACAGCTTGAGGTCAATAAAGGGCAGAGTTCAAAGGTCACATGAACTCATGTCTAGAGTTACACACATGAGGAAAGAGGAACACTGAAGAAAATGAAACTATGAATCCTCATCAGATGAATCCGCTCTATTCACTGTGGCTTTGTGAATAATCACTAAAGAGAGAGAGAGAGAGAGAGAGAGAGAGAGAGAGAAGAGAGAGCAGCGAGAGAGAGAGAGAGAGGAGAGAGAGGGAGAGAAGAGAGGAGAGAGAGAGAGAGAGAGAGACCAGAGACCAGAGACCAGAGACCAGAGACCAGAGAGAGAGAGACCAGAGACAGAGGGACTGAGAGAGAGAGAGAGAGAGAGAGAGAGAGGAGAGAGAGAGAGAGAGAGAGACACGGCAGAGACAGAGAGAGAGAGAGAGAGAGAGAGAGAGAGAGGAGAGAGAGAGAGGGGAGAGAGAGAGAGAGAGAGAGAGAGAGAGAGAGGAGAGAGAGAGGAGAGAGAGAGAGAGAGAGAGAATGAGAGTGAGAGGGATTGAGAGAGAGAGAGAGAGAATG